>WSLM01001042.1:0-10626 GCA_019677335.1 Ceratobasidium sp. UAMH 11750 | reverse complement strand
ACTATTCCGGGTGGACCGAGAGCGAGGGGTACGAGGTCTGGGACAGGTGGCCCTACTGGGCGGAGAGACGGGGATGTTGGAGGGCAGACTGGAGGGGCGAATTTGAACCCGCGTGCGAGTGTGATCATGATTGGCGGGCGAGACTCGTTCCAGACCATGTCACCCGACGGGAACGGACGACCAGTGTCGATACGCGTTCCGTCGTCGAATGGCCATGGTGTTGTGGTTCCGAATTTGCCTCCAAACGCGTCCCCCTCGGCATCGGTGTTTGGATCCAGCCCGACAGAGCGCGAACGAGATAGGAGTGGGATGAGGAGTCCGGATGCAAGGTCGTCGTATCGGAGCCTAGAGAGCGGAAGTGTGTATAGTGGGCGGGAAAGTGTGCGGGAGAGTTTACGGGAGAGGGAGAGCATGTATGGTGTACGTGGGAGCAGTGTACCCGGGCATGGAGGGAACCTGGACCAGCTAGCCGACGTCTTGCCGCATGTGGATCGTGCGGTGTTGGCTGGGTATCTGGAGCGTACGGGCGGGCACGAGATTGATGCGATTAGTGCGTATTTGGAGGATGAGAAGCGCGCGAATGTTGCGAATCCGGCAACGGGTGCTGCCAGTGTGGGGCGGTATATTTGAACGAGGGGATCTGGGTGTTGGGGAGGGGTACTTTCGAACACTGGGGAGTACATTTTGAGTTATAAGAGTGGCTGTCTTGTATTATATCACCCGCGCTTTCGTTTTTTCTTCGTTTTATGTTGTTCACCGCTCGTTGAAATAACTTTTTCTGTCAGGACATTAATGATACACTTTTGGTTCCTCCTTCCTAGTTTCCGAATCCTGCTCCTGCGGGTCTGAATCCTCCTGCGCCTGGGCGTGCTTGTGTGGGTTGAGCGGTGACTGTATGCGCAGAGGTGAGTTTTCTTTCTGCTGTTCATTTTATAGACGCGTACCTCTTGGCGCGTTTCTGCCCTTTCCAAACGCCCCTCCTGTCACAGATTGGAACCCGCTCGGTCCATTCCCTCCAGCGCGACGCTGGAATCGCACCTGGTCTTCTTCAGGATCAATCTCTGAACCGGACAAGGAGACTGCAGCCCGCTGCTGTAGAGGAGCAGGATTAAATGTGCGGGACGCGGCGGTAGTCGTCGCGCGTCGCTGGAGTCCAAACTGCTGGTTCCCTACGCTCATGCCCATCCGAGCGGGTTGTTGGATGAATCCGTTGGAAACTTGGGCTTGGCGGAGGGGCGTGCGTTGGACCTGAGGATGCAGAGTTGATAGAGGCGGTTGGGGGAAGTGTACGAGTGTGGCGCACCCGATTCGCATCCATCCCGCCTGCGATATCCGTCATATTCCCGATCCGCTGGTTATGTTGCTGGTCGACGGGAGAGTTGCGGTTCAGCTGATGCGCGGCTTCGTTGGCGGCTGCTGTAGCGAGCGTGTTTGGGGCGAGGATGGTTTTGCGTTTAAGGTTGTCGAATTGGGTCTTTTTTGGATCGAGACGAGTTGGGGGAAGGAGTGAGATGATGAAAGGGGGGAGGAGTGGAGGGGGGACTTGCTTTGAGTTTTTGGTATTCCTTGTCTTTCTCGCGGGCGGCGTCCATTAGGTCTCGCGTTTTGCGGCGTTCGAGTTCGAGGTCGCGTTCGATGCCTGTTTGGGGGTTAAGATGCAGGTATTGGATGGGTGCTGGGCTGAAGAACGCACCGGTGAGTTTGTTGTTGAGCAAGGTTAGCTCGCTGTTGGCTACGCGCGTTCAAATGACTACTTTAGTGCTCAGAAATTAGGGGGTACGGGGCCAGACCTTCTCGTACGACATTGTCCAATTGCTTTTGCAGGTGCGCGTTTCGTTCGTTGACGTTTTTCATAATAGCTGCCTGAAACAAACTGGACGTGGACAAGGCAATGAGAGCCGGTCCGAATGTATGCGCCGAGACTTGCCTTTCTTGGTGGATTTGGTATTGCCAGAACGAGATGGCGCTGTGAGATGCGAGTCGAGATTGGTGATGTGGCTTCTGAGTTGGTTGTGAGCGTGGCTTACCGCCCACTGATTTCCAGAACGAGCGCTGGGCTAAGGCCGGAGAGAACGGACTGTCGAGGGTGGGTGCAGTGAGCGGGAGCAACAACAAGGGGCCTTCCTTACGGTTTTGTAGTCGTTTGTTGGATGGAGCGAACATATCTATCTCCTCCAATTTAGAAACTGAGATCCTCGACCACTTTCCAAGTTGCTTACCACCACATCGTCTCTGGCATCACTCGCGTGAATGACTGTGTAACTCAAAATTTGGAATGAACATACGGCTCCGTCAAAGAAGACTCGCACGCAGGGCACGTCTGCGAAGCTCCGAAAAGCTCGTTGGCACACTCGACTACTCAGAAGTTAGGGATGAAGAGTGGAAAGCGCGTCGAGCGACGTACTGCAGAAGATGTCTATCTCAAACGTTATTAAATATGGGAAAAGAATAAGGAAGGGAACATACGCGAGCAAGTGGTGACTACGGCCTTTTCGGTGAGAGATGCGCGGCATGTGAGTCTGTTGCATTTGAGGTCGGTTTCCATCCTGGTGGTGGCACGGAGGAACTGGGTGGCGACTGATTTGCAAATCGCCTTGATCGGTTTGGGTACAAATCATTGCTTGATTTCTACCCCCTTGGGACGTAGATAAATAGCCGGTCTAAACAGTGTCTAAACCTGGATAAAGAACATTCGCTGGCTTGACACCGGACAACACAGTAGCCTTCAGCACGGAGGCTGCCATTCTTACTATTCTTGGCTAGCCTCCTGGATGGATTACGTGAGCGCGTTCTGGGATCTTGGTCTCTCACTCGAGCTTCAACAGGCACGCCGCGTTCAAGGAAAATCTGGTATTTCTGGTCCAATCGTACGCAATATCTACCTCAAGATCTTTCGCTGATATCTCATTTCATTTGTTTATTAGGTCGAACACGAGCGATATGAGCGGTCACGGTGTGTACTGACTTCGACGCTCCTCTCCCCGAGTAGCGTTGTCCTTACGTGCCATGCTTTTTCTCTATAAAGGTGAAGCCCCAAAGCTGAGCAAAGCCCAGCGTAAACGTAGGAACCGGGCTGCGCGGGCTGCTGCAGCCGCCGGAGGGTCAAGGTCCGCTCCATAGTCGTAGTCCGGCCATTCCGCTCACGCTCTATTCCCCAGGTCAAGCGCGTTCTTAAAGTTACCCGCTGAAATATTAGCACAGGTAAGTACAATCTCTCGCATTTTTGATATACCCTAAGCCTGGATATATCCTAGATTGTTCTTCATCTATATCCAGAAGACGTGATATACTTGGCACAGGTCAACAAGTCAATTCGCAAGGTGCTCATGTCTCGATCTGCCGCTCCCATGTGGCGAGCATGTATCAAAAACATCGGATTACCTGCTTGTCCACCAGAGCTGAGTGAGCCGCGATACGCGTCTCTACTATTTCAGGGAATATGTTCGGTGAGTACTATATGATCGTGTTCGTTAGTGTCGTCACGACGTTGAGTTCCTTCTTGTGTTTTACAGTCTTGTGGAGTAAAGCACTTGGGCGTTCTGGACACGTGGCTGCTCGTTCGTCTATGTCAAGATTGCGGCAAAAAGCTGTATGGAATTTGATGCAACAGCAAGCTTCACTCTGAGAAATTTACAGGCTTCTCAATTGGGAGACGATAGAGCCGGCTGAAGCGAAGCAACTGGTGCTTGCCACATCCCGTAAGCCAAAACATACATCATGATCGTAGCTGCCTCTTATTTCCTACTATTCAAGCCTCGGCAGGATTTTATGGCTATGCAAGAAAATGCTTGAAACGGGACGTAGACACAGTAAAATCTCGTCTGCTTGAGCTACAGTCGTCAGATGACAAGGACGCGCTTCAAGTCTGGGTGCAGGGCCAAATAGCGGAGCTTCAGCGGCGACAAGAGGTGTGTAGTATGGTATGGTTTGGGGTGGGTGTCAGTACTGACGAATTTATGATTCACAGAACGGACGGCTTTTGACCGAATCATTGCAATTAGCTCGTAACAGCAGAATTACCGAGTTGAAACAGAAATGGCGTGAACAGTGAGATTTCTCAGACCATGCTTCGTTCCACTCGTTTAACGTATCTCTTTACGCTTGCGCCAGGGCGGAGCGCGCGCTAATTGCACTGGGATACTCGCTGCCGAAAGATGAAGACTTGCCGGTTGAAAAACGGCATAAATGGAAAGAACTCATGGAACGCTCGACTGCCTGGACGGAAAGCAGTAAGTCAACAGATTAGTATCCTTCTCGCGCGTCTCATGTGTGTGTCAGATTGGAATGGGCACAAGTCCAAGGTTATCCAGTTTATTAGGAACGAGGAGAACGAACGCCCGGCGCGAGCACAAAAAGAACGTCGCGCTGCTCGGGATACCAAGGTCCGCGAGCTGTTTAATGCCTTAGGGCACAAGACGAACGTTCTACCGGACGGCGAAGCGGAGCTCCCTGTCATCCAAGCGACGGATTTGATGGTGAAATGGCTACCTCTTCCTCGGTATGGTGATGCACTCGCATGGCCAACCATTCAAAACCTGGTCGAGACGGACGTACCCATCGAAGAGATGATGAGCCGGTTCGAAGAACACAGGGGCGAAATCATGGAGCTCATTGCGGACTGGGGCAAGAAAGTCAAACGAGAGTTGGTGGACATGCTGAAGGCGGGGATGAAGGAAGAACTCACCACAAACCCGCCTCGACCCCGTTTGCTGGCAAGCGGATCGGATGCGAACCCGTTCGACAGCTTGGACGAGGATACGTGCCTACTCTTTCGCGCGGATACTCTGTTTCACTATAAACGCGAATATTATCCGGACGAATTCCAGTCCTACGATTCACTGGTTGGATTCTCCCGCCCCGGAAAGCGGCTGCCGACCTCCCAAAGCAAGGACGACCAGAAGCTTACTGCCTATACCTGGAGTAGCGAGGCTATGTTAACCGCCCGGGCGCTCTTATTAGCTATGGGACATCCCGAGGACGCGGCTTCAGTCGAGTTCAGCGCGTCTAATGATAAGTGGTTTGCGTGCGGTAGATGCAGCGGTCCGCCAAAGTCTTGGCCTTCCTTGGTACGATTGGTGCATTTAGATTATCCCGTTGAGTTCTGACTTATTTCAATCGCCTTCCAGGTTGCACACTATATCAAGCAGGCAGACGACTGGAAGTACGTACAGACAAAGCTCCCTGAGTTAGAACAGGAGGAGATTATCTACAACAATATCCACGACCCCAGTTTCAACACGAAGCTGCTCGTAAAGCGTCTGTCAGCGGAGGAGGCCGAAGCTCTACAAGCCAAGTACCTGGAAGCTGAGGAAGTGAGAGACGAATACGGAGAGGAGTTCCGTTTCGCGTGCAGGTTATGCATGGACACGCGCATCGAGTCACCCATGTCAACCGATATCGAGGAGATATTTCCTCACCTGATTGAGGTGTAAGTTGCCCAATGTATCAGGCCCGTGCCCTCCCAATATTGATTAGATCATTTTACCCTCACAACAGACACGAGATTTCGGACCCACAAAGTGAAATTGATGGCGAGGGCCCCGAATCGGTCGGAGACAGCCCCTATGTTTGTGTGTTGGAGGTGATGCCTGGTAGGGGTTGGTGTTTAGTGAATGGGTAGTATCCCTGTCTGCTCGAATATTCTAGGTGACTGCTGAACAAGTGCTTTGATGTTGATTTTTCCTAAGCTTTTTGCCAATTATTCTGATTCTTAATATTGCCTCGTCTTGTATATTCTACAAACTTCGTTATATACACGCATATACCTATCTCCTTGGTTTGCGCATTGCCAGCCACTTAGACTAGACTCTATCCCGCGGGAAATAACGACGCATATACGCTATATAGCTTGATGTGGGTGTCGGGTGTTGCGGACCCGGAGTTGTCGCCTTGACCACTCGCCAGGGCCTATCTATTTGTAAATATCTGCCTTGAGGCAGCACTAACGTGTCATTTAACGTCTCCCGTCGCTCCAAATGACGACAGCCCAGTTAGGAAACTCATTGCCAAAAATCCGAACAATGATATTCTACGATAGGATGAGCGCTAGCGCCGAGCAGGCTAATTAATAACCGCCATACCAGCGCATGATTTGCACGTCCCGCTCGTGAATACACACCAGTATGCGTTGATTCGAACATGTCTGCTAATCATAGACTGAGAACGACTGGTATAAATGCAAGGCTAGTGTACATGCAACCCGACGTAGACATGCGTATATGACCTATGCTTACCACCGCTAATTGGTTCTCAACCATCTCCCCAAGGGTATTTTGATCATAGTTTTATGTCTACTCCGCCCCTACGCTTCAAGTGACCGCACGAACGAGCTTGATGCGCGGTTTTAGATGGGATCGTATCGTGAACGAAAACCACAAATGCAATTGTGTAACCCGAATTTCTGGTCTAACCTAACATGTTAGAACTCGAAATGACGGATGATTATTCTGCAGCAGAAACTCCGCGCAGTGCAAACCACCAGGAAACGCGCTATATCCGAGGTTTGTCATGACTCGCTTTAGTTCATATGGGATCACGTGAGCGCGCCCCAGACATCTAAGATCCTCGACGCGCCCGCCTTGGGATTTTGGAGCACGAATTGGTCTCATCCTTATGTACGAGATTTTTTTTTCAAGGAATACTCATTCACTGATATTTTTTGGGGGGGTTAGGTCGAACACGGATAACACGCAAGGCTACGATGATCGAACTGGTAAGTGTTCAGCTTCGCGTTTTTTCTCGCTCACACGAAATGGGAATCTTATGCATCATGATACGCCATTTTCTCTTTAAGATAAACCCGTTAAGTTGAGCAAAAACCAGCGTTACCGGCGGAATCGTGCCGCTAGAGCTGCTGCTGCTGCTGCCGCCGCCGGGGGTTCGGCGTCAACACAACCGAACCCTTCAGTCCGACCTCTGCCGCCCAAGCCTAGTAAATCGAATCAATCACAGTCCTCTCAAACTCAGCAGCGCAAAGCTATCGAAGTTTCCCGGCGACAACAGAAGACACCCAGCGCGTTCTTGAAATTACCGGCTGACGTCCTTGCACGAGTAAGTTGGAATCCTGATTTTACGTTCTCCCCCAGCTTCTAAAATTGTATGTGCCTAGATTGTGCCGTACTTGGACCCACTTGACGTGATATATCTGGCTCGAGTAAACAGGACCGTTCGCAAGGTGCTCATGCACAAATCTGCCAGCTCCATGTGGCGCGGGTGCATTGAGAACGCCGGTTTGCCTGTTTGCCCGCCGGAACTGACCGAACCACGGTACGTATCGATACTGCATCTACCGATCTGTTCGGTGAGTGGTCGCACGATTGATGACCTTGAGCGATTCCTGAATGATCGCCTCCTTTCGCATCCTATGGCGATAGGCCTGTGGAGTCAGAGAAGAACGCAAGCCCGACACTTACCTATTTGTTCGCTTCTGTCCACGCTGTTGCAACGAAAAGTAAGTTCAAACCTCGACAATATAATCCGCAAAAATAACTGTTGTTTGAGTAGACTCGTCGATTGGAGGGCGATAGAACCTGTTGAGCTGCAGAGCGTAGTTTTTGCTTCGGAAAGTAAGTCGGATATTTTGCGTAGGACAAGATATATTTGTTCTCAGATGCTATCCTGCTTAGAAAGCTGCCTTAAGTTTGAATGGGGATTGAAGCACAGTTTGAAACAAGAGGTGGAGGAAGCAAGAGCTCGTTTGCACGAGCTACGGTCATCGGGCGACCAGGGGACACTTCAGGCTTGGATGCAGGGTCGAGAAGCCGAGGTGCGGGTGCGAAAGGAGGTATGTATAACTTCAGCGCCAAGTATCACTTCTGAAGCGTGCACAGCGTGGGGACCTCGTCGCCAAATCTCTTGAAATAGCTCGTCAGAACAAGGCGAATGAGGTTAAACAGACCTGGCGCAAACAGTAAGCCTACAGACAGTGCATAGTATGTTCTAACGATTTTCCTTGTTTTTACGGCAGATCCGAGCTTAGGTTGCTCGCGTTGGGGTATACCCAGAAGGAGGAAGATCTACCACGACATAAGCAGAGTCGTTGGAACAATTTTTTCAACCGGACAGACGATTTTACAGAAACCAGTGAGCAAATAATCTGGCCGCCTTACCCATTTTGTTTACATTCGCATCCCAGAGTGGGAGAGGCTCAAACTGCGTCTCGTTGACTTTATTGAAACCGAAGCAAAAGAGCGCCCAGAACGAGAACGGAAAGAGCGTCGATCGAAGAGGGATTACAAGCTCCGTCAGCTGTTTCAATCCCTGCGACGTGGACTGGACACCCTACCGGATGACCTGGATGAACTTTCGCTAGCACAACAGACGGCTAAGATGGTGGATTGGCTGCCTCTTCCTGGCTACGATGACGCACTCGAGTGGACGGTTATCCAGGGCTTGCTGGAGACTGAGGCCTCCGCAGAAGAGACAGAAACCCGGTTCCATGAACACCGCGAAGAAATCAGGCACCTGGTTGTGGGTTGGGGAAAGCGAGTTAAACGCGAATGGGCGAACATACTGAGGGAGGGGCGGAAGCAGGAGGGGCTCGTTGCAGAGCCACCACGAGCCCGGTTACCTGTGAATGAGACGGAAACGGACCCGTTCGAGGAGGCGGACGCCGACACGAGCTTGCTTCTCCGTGCGGATAGCTTCTTTACATTTGAAGACGCCGAGGAAATATGCTCCTATGACATACTGGTCCAACATATCCACGAGGGCGCTGGCATCGGTTCTGGTCCACTTAAATTAACGTCCTATACATATAACGCAGAGGCGTCGGCGGTGGCACGAGCGCTACTGTCGTCGCTCGGGCATCCTGATGCTTCGGGTCCCGAGTTCAATACCGGTTCTAGCGAGTGGTTTAGGTGTGGCAGGTGCCAGACGCACAGAATGGCTTGGCACTTCATGGTGCGTTAGAGCTTCGTCGTTTTATGCAACGCAGTATTCTAACACCTGCGTCGCGGTTTAGGTTAAGCACTATATTGACATGGCTGCCGACTGGAAAAAAGCTCAGTCACGGCTGCCGCTGTTCTCAGAGCTTGGTATCACATACAACAACACACACGACCTGAAGCCTGGGGACGTTAAGCCCCTGCTGACGCAATTGTCGGCCCAGGAGATTGCGGATGTGAACACAAAGTACGAAAGGCTCAAGAAAGCATCATGGGTCGAACAGGCCGCGGAGGAGTTGGGGATATCTCTCTCTGCGCACGACACGGTGCCAACAGGAGACGAAGCGAGTGCCCAATCTGGGAGCGAAGACGAAGAAGAGGTTGAAGAAGAGCCGGAAATCTGGCAACAGGATCGGTTCGCATGCAAGTTATGCGAGCAAGGGAAGCTTGGGACTGATATGTTCATATTTTTGAACATACCCGGCTTGTTTGATCATCTCCGCAATGCGTAAGTGCTATGTCGTCACCTTAATAGTGGGGTTCTTTCGGCTGATGGGTCGACGCCCTATACCAGACACAACGTTTTGGACCCGCAACGCGGCCTTGATTTGGACGACCGAGACTCAATCAAGAATAGCCCATACTTCCGCTTAAGCGGTCAGTTCGAGGGCTTGACGTTTGGTTGGAGTTTCAGCGTCACGTACGACTAACAATCATGTCGCTTTCACAACGCTTTCTTGAACCATCCTCATGACGCAACGACCTTTCTCTACTTTCCATCCATGACCTTGCTTGTAATCGGTCTTCGAATTCAGTTTTAGCTTAAGGACTCGTTGATTCCTTCACCATTACGCTTCATGAATTCGCCAGGGGCGGTGTATAGGCTTTGGTCAACAATTCCTATAAGATAATGTCTGGCTTGCGATTTGACTAGCATATAGCCAGCGTTCAGGGCACCCGACGTTGGTTGAACCGCATCGGTTAGGGCTTCGGGTCGCTTCGGTTCAAAATGCTCACTATGAGATAGCTAGTGGTTTAACGATCGGTCACACCCTGGATTCAGCGAACGACGCCCAGGGTGATATAGGCATCTTTACCAAACCCAGGTGCATTTGTGCAAATCGAGAATCATGTGGCGTCTCAAAGCTAGGACATGCACGTAGTTTTAGTTCGTGGTTCCGCCGGTATCCATTTCAAGCAGAGCTCAGCAGATCCTGAAATCGGAACCGGTAGTCGTAGCCTATACCCCGCGTCGATGGCCATAGTCCTCTGAAGACGTCAAGTACTAGCCCAGTTTTGTAAGCATGTAAAAAAAGGTAAGAGCAACCAAATCAGCACGTTTAGACAGATAGTAGTGGATTAGATAGTGTTTGTTTTACTATGTAAGGGAGCTTGTGGGACGCAGCGAGCGGAGGAAGCACAAGCCGTACTCGGCCGCAGATAAAACGGACCCGGGCGCATCACGTGTCCCCGGCCTCCTGCAGAGGCCCACAACCGAGGTCCGCGCACGCTGCGGCCTCGTAGTTTTTCGTTTTCCCACCATCCCACCCTTGCCGTTACATCCGGCACGCCTAAGCACGCATACACCGAGTCTAGCGCCTCACCCTGGCCTGCGATCCCCACTCTCGCAGCCTCGGCGGCCCGGCCCAACAACCTTGCCGCCTTCGGCGGCTCGGTTTCCCCAACACACCGCGTATGTTAGACTCGGCGTTGTGTCGTTGTACACCTAAACCAGCCCGTG
>WSLM01001041.1:0-10631 GCA_019677335.1 Ceratobasidium sp. UAMH 11750 | reverse complement strand
ACGCGTCATGGATCGCCATGAGCAGGTGCAACGAGTTCTGTGCATCGAACAACGAGCTCCCTCGAGGCATGAGGATGTCGCTCTTGACCCTCAATGGCCTCTCGATTGGCACGGCTGGGACAGACTCGTGCACCACGGGTTCATTCGATGTACCTGCGCCGGTGGACGTACATAGTACGCCGTCGCTCCCGCTTCGAAACGAACCAGTCTGCAGCCTGGCCACGGTCTTGGCTGCTCCATGCGCGTAGAGGTACGATGGGGAATGCGGTGTTCTGGGAGCGCCCGAGTACTCCAATTCCGTGGTATGTTTATCGTGCTCGAACGCCTTCGCTTGACATACCGCCGACGCTCCCTCGAGCAGAGACAGTATCTCCCCTTCGTTAGGTCGACTTTCTGGACTCCAGATGGTCTTCAGCGCGGAGCTGCCCATTGAGAGCTCAGTCGGTGGAAGGGTAGGTCGTGGTCGGCGAGCAGTCGGCGCGCATCTTATATCGCCTTGCCACCACTGCCTGGCCTTGGGTGATTCGCCCAAACACGCCAAACAATCCATTTGCCACCCTACACGTGGGTTAGGTTCAAGCGCGTACGCTGTCCAGTTGAAGGCGAGAGAGAAGCTTGCACAGCCGGCCCCCGTATCATCCGCCACTCTCGCCGGTTCCTGTACATGCAAGTTAAATTATCGCATTAATTCCAAAGCTCCAGTGATATAATTGCTGACTTGGCCATAAACACATACGCAGCCCGGGAACTCAGAGTGCTGTACAGGCTGCGCAAGCTGGCGGCGGTGTGTACTTGTTGGGATTGTCGTAGTCATTCGTGACTCGTTGGTGAGCGCCCGAGTCATGGCTAGGGCCCCGCTGCCGGAAGGTATCAATGGGGTCTTGGCCACCGCAATTTCTACACAGAAATCGTGTTTAGTACCTGCTAATATGAGATTCAACCCAAATAGTCTGGAGCCAAGCACAACCTCTCGATTATTGCAGGTTAGGATGTAAACAACATAAGGTGCATTGCATAAAGTTGTAACGATAAGTACATAGAGGATCGTTCAAACTACAAGTTATTCAGCACCTGCTTTATTTAGCCATGCGATATGACGATTGACCATCATAAAAAGGCGATCAAACGTCTGGCTGCGCGACTCCACGATATAATCCTTGTGGAGAGCCTCGTACGGGTCCACTGGGCCTAAGCCAAAATCAGGACCGGAAGCCGAAGGCCCGAGATTCAAGGGCGCGGCATGCAAGTAAATGTAGAAAAACATAGCCAATTCGCCAATGACGGGGGCTAAGTCCTTGGACAGGTCGGTTTCCATTTTCCGGATATCTGAAATCAACTGCCGGAAATCAGAAAGCATGGCCTTCTTGTCCCGCCAAAGAGACTTGAGGTCGTGTGTCGACAGCCGCTGAATCATCTCTGCGGCTGCACTGTTAACTTCCCAGCGGTCTTTGCGCGTTGAATGATGAGCGACTACCCATATCAACACCCAGAGCAGTGATTCGGTGTCATGAATGTAGGTCCGGGCGACCTTGCTTTGGGACATGTAGCTCTCAAGCAATTGCGCTGAAATGAATGCAGGAGTACCCTAAAAACATTACTGTTTAGCCTGTGGCTTCTGTGGATTGCTAGCAAGCCTGCTTCACGTACCGTTCGATCGCTGTGGACCTCCTTTTCCCCTCTATCTTCATTTATTGTGAACTCCGTGTCATGTATGACGCACACTGGCCCACGCCCTACATCAGGCAGTTTTTATTGGGCCTAGGAGCCCGAGAGAGGCATGAAAACGCGGGATACAACCTCAATTTCGCGAGGTTCGCGGATCCTCCGGGAGCCCAGGGGAAACGGATGGCCAAACATGCCCACATATCGCCACTGCCCGACATGCGCTGACTGACACGGCGGTTGTCGATGTCCCAGACCCTGCTTGCTCAGCAGGGGCTGGATGTGCTTCTGGCGGCCGGTGCACACATCCGTCCTGACAGAACGTTGGCGGCGTCTGTTTGGTGGATGCTCGCTGATTGACAGCGTCGATCGCTGTCAGCACGGGTGCTTCGGCAATCGTGAGGATGGGGTGTGGACGCTCAGCGCGGCTCTACGAAAAGGACATTGGGTAAACCCGACAGATGAAATTTAATTGCGTATCCGTAAACTACATCAAGCGAGCCAATCCTACTCTCCATCACTGTATCGGCGCTCGTACTCCTCCTCATCGTTCACTGAGCCACCACGGGCACCATCTACGTATCGCGTATTATATTCTAACCTACAACGGTAATGCTAGCTTAGTTAAGAAACGCAGCAAACGTGAGTCTGCTTACAATAAACCCCGCATGTGAAACCGGCGCAGCTCTCCGAGTCGGTCGTAATTCTTCAGCTTTCCTAGAATCTTGCGGTATTTTTCGCCGTAGGTGCCCCCTTCCAAGCTAAGTGTCTTCCTCGTGCCCCTCTGGGTTGGGTTGCGCGAGGAGTAACCTTTCTGGAGCAGCTCAAAAGCGTACATGATCTGCAATGTAATACATCAGTATGAGACAGCGCCATGGTATTATTCATACTTACTAATGTGCAGGCCAATGCAATGGTGGGTACGGGTGCTCCATAGTTAGCCGTGCGATCCACAAACTCCGAGACCTCCTCCGCAGGAGTGTTGTCTAGTAGCTCGTACATAAACCGGGCGCCAACAGGTTTGCCCCGAGTCTTGTGGGGGAAAATGAGTAGCTTAAGTACCTCCCCAATGCATGAGTGTTGGTACCTCCCGGTCATCTTTTGCGGGTCCTAGGAGGCAGTTTAATAATCAACGTGAGGCGGAGAATTGAAAGTTGCACATACATGCGGGTCCTTAAACGTCATGAAGATAAAATTGTACCCCTGCACGAGCTCTTTTATCGCGTCTTTCTTGCTGGGCGACACGTTGTATAGTTGTTCAACCTTGGCTAGAACGCCATTCTGGAACTCGTTGCGGATGCGAGACTCCTTTCCGCGCACCTGAAATGGGAGTTATGTTGTTATATCTCGCAGAGCAAGTTAGATAGCACTCACGTAGTTGCATACCCGAAGGTTAACTTTGTAAGCATGCCGCGAATCGCCGAGCTGTTGCTCCGCATATGCCAAGCACGACTCTATCCCCTTGTTAGTATCAACCGGAAATGGATCCTCGGTCAATAGGAACCAGTGCCACCGTATCTTCATAGGCTGCACAAAAGCATGGTGCTCGTCCGAGAATTGGCGTTCACGGAGCTTCCGCTGAATAATTAGTTCGTCTTCGTTGTTGGACATGTCGGCAACCGGAGTGGCAGATCGGCTGGGGATGGGCGAGGGTCCACGCGAAGGTGGTTGAACCGAGTTGGCGCGACTCGACGGGGCAAGCTGAGCTGACTGAGAAGAGGCGGCAGGCAAGGGGACAATAACAGAGGCAGGCGAGGGAGCGAGTTGCCACAGCACGGCTCGAGGAGGAAGTGAATGTAGAATTGCCGAATGTAGCTCTTTGAGGTTCATGTCTCGGTCCCGAGACACCAAGGTCTGGGGAGCGAAAGCTGACTCCAAAGGGCTCTGGGGTGGCCCAGTTGCCAACTGCCCAGGGTTATCGAGGCCTGGGTCGTTATTGGATTCGATTGGAGTGCTGGTTGGTTGACCAGTGCGTGGCGCAAGAGCCGCATTTGTGACTGGTGCCGTCTCCGGAGGATGTGTGGACACGGCAAATACATCCTTGGTCAAGCCGGTCAAGCGAGTGACTCCCTGTGTGTCGCCAAAGAGCTGTCGGTTGGGTGCTGGACTCTGGGGCACATATGAAGACCCGCCACTGGTGTTAAGGTGCTGAGTTCCGAGTGAGAATCCCAGCGGTGGGTTGAACTGAGGAATGGGCAGGTCGGGTTGGGCTGCAAAAAGGCCAGACTGGGCTGCAAATGAATTGTGCTGGGCCATGAACAAGTCGGGTTGAGACAGGAACGAGTCGGGTTGAGCCATGAATGGGTCGGATTGGATCATGAACGAATCGGGCATGGGCATGAAGAAATTTGACTGGGGCATGAATGGCATGAGAAGGTGGCTGTCCTCTGGCGCTGGGGCGGGTGGATTGGGAACACCAAATGAGCCATAATTTGCTGTCGCGGAGGTTTGCAATACAAAACGATCCGGGGTTGCCTGAACCACCTCAATGTCAGGCACCCTTCTGGTTGGTGTTTGCTGAACATGCTCTGAATCCAAATCCTATCAGCGGATGTTCTGACAAAAGATGAACTTTAACATACCGTGACGCAATGGCTGGGCTGGTGTAGCGTGAGATTCTCGTGTGTCTGGCCGAGTTTGCCCCTGTGCACAACAACTCGATGAGTAAGCTAAAGAACATAAACCTAGAATGCACATACCTCGGGTATTGCTGTCTGCGGGTTGCGTGGATTCCCCTGGGTTCGTGCTCGAACTGGTGTTTGAGACGGCTCTGAAGGGCGCGCGCCTGAATCTTCAGTATTTGTTTCCCCACTGGGCTGTGGCTGTGATTGCTCATTTTCGGTGGGGACCGAACCAACTGCTATGGAGGAAGTAAGCAATACTGAAAAAACTTTGGGTAAGGAGCAAAACGTACAAGTTTCTGCATGAGGTACACTCTGGCTGTCATCACTTGCGGTTGTGATTGCTCTTCGTTCTATTCAAACTTAATTTTTAGCATTAAATCTTAAACAAGTCAACAAAGTTTACTTACGACGCTTTCTGCCTGCAGCGGATGGTGGGACTGCTGGGCGCTTTCCGCTCTCTGGCGGTTTTGGTGCCGGTGCTTTGCTACGGCTATACGTGTATTGTTTGCCGTGCAAGCTATACCCGGACTCTGTTTGGGTCGAGGGCTGATTGTTATTTGACGAGGCAGGCATTGAAAGGGTGCTGCGAGTGGTCTGCAGTTAGTAGAAATTGGCGTAGAGGTCGCTGGAGGCCTTAGTTGTGGTTAAGTTGATTTGAGTCAACAAGACGTAAACATTGCTTACCAATCTGTCCCGTTCATTTTCCTTTTATGTCCAACATCACCCACACTCCGAATGCCAAAAGATGAAATCGTCTGCACAAATCCTAGTTGTCGCAGGCGGTTCAACGACATGGGGGGATATCGACGACATTGTTCAATGCAGAAATCCCATTCGTGTGCTCAATATGGCCCTCGTCTTGAGAATTCGGGTTCAAACACAAATGATTATGGTACGTAATGATCTACATGAGTCTTTGGTTATCCCAGTTAATTAAACGAACACTCCCAGGCGCTTTCTCAGGCCCACCTGTATCCATCTCCCCTGTTCATCCATCCCATACGGATCAGGGGCAGCCATCGACTTCAGACAGCTCCGACCAACCTGGGTTTTCAACCCTCGACTCTCCCATGTTCAGCCCTATGGAACCCCCATTGGTTGACCCTCTCGAAATGGCTGGGAGTCCCTCCGCAGCAGATAATCGGCCAGACCTCAAGTGGTTCAAAAAGGAAGATTATAAGCGAATCGTCGAAGCAGACTCAATACGATACGTACATTTGAAGTCCGGCCGCATACTCAGAAAGACAACGACAGCCTGGGAAGAGGTAACGGCAGCGAGGGAGAAGGAGCACCCCAAGGCGACCTTTTTCCCCTTCCCAAACCTCACGCAATGGAAACTTGCTCGATGGCTGGCGACCTGTAAAGCATCACAAGCTAAGATTGACAAATTACTCGCCATGGATGGTGTACGTACCAATCATTTTGTATTGCGTATGCTTGCTGATGCGTGCTCTCAGATTTTCGCTGAAACGCCCTGCTTTCGAACCGCGAGCGAGTTGTTCAATATGATTGAAAATGATATCAATCGGTTTGGTGGGCCAGGGTGGTTCGAGCAAGAGCTACGACTGCCTGAAGCTCCTAATGAGCCCCTCACGCTGTACTTGCGTAACGTTGAGGCATGTGCCGATTGGCTTGCGGGTCGGCCAGACTTTAAGGGCCATATCGACTTCGAGCCCCAATTGGTATTTGAGCTAGACGACAAAACTCAGATCTTTGGTGAAATGAGTAGCGCTCACCGTTGGCATGAGATATTGGTATGTCTCTGTTGTCCGCACCAGTTGTTACTAACTTAATCCTACAGAAAGAGGCCGGTCAGCATGAAGATGCAGCGCTGGGTGGGATTTTATTTGGGAGCAACATAACGCACCTCACAAATTACTCCGGGGATGTTAAGGTCCATGCGCTATATGTCTCGCTCGCCAACATCCACAAAGACGTTCGGAGCCACACTAGCCGTCACGCGTGGATGCTCGTTGCCTACATTCCAATCAGCAAATGGGAGACGACACTATCCCAAATGGAATTCCGGTCTAAACAGCACCGGATTAGCTTACCAGGTATTTTCAACTGCAGGGTTTTCCATTGGTCCATGAGGATTATCAGCGAACCACTGTATACGCCGACTGTCCATGAAATAGTGGACCCGGAGGGATTCATTCAGCTGATCTTCTATGTCCTCATCGCGTACCTTGCCGACTTGGAGGAACAGTTCAAGATCGCGGCTCTAGACAAGAGCAATTGCATTCATTGTATGGCGACCACGAACGAGTTTGGCTCACCGGATATCTTCGAACAACGAACATGCAAGCACACTCTCGAGGCGATAGCACAAGTTCAGGCCAAGCATGGCATCAATGTGGACCCATACAAGTTTGCACTTGGGGCAGACAAACATCGACTCGGCGACGTTGAATTCCCATTCTGGGAATCGCTGCCTTTCGTGGACATTTGCAGCGCACTCTCGCTTGACCTACTCCACGGCTTCCATAAATTCTTTTTTGACCATGTCTTTCAATGGAACGTGAACTCACTTGGCGAGGACGAGGTGGATGCTCGGGTAAAGTCCCAGGTCACGCTCGTTGGGGCTAGGGTGTTCCCAAAAGGCGTCACGCATATTTCGCAGATGTCGGGCAAGGAGCACCGAGCACTCCAAGCGATTGAGTTGGGGGTTGTTGCAAACGCACCAGGCATGTATAACCGGGAAGTCACAATGGCAACTCAGGCCCTGCTCAACCTCTTGTACCTCGCTCAGCTCCCGTCCCATACCGATCGTACGCTGGTGGCGCTCCAAACAGCCTACGACGAATTCCACGAGCTTAAATCAGTCTGGATCAAGAACAGAGCACGACAAGGGGAAAAGGGGAACGTAATACCTCACTTCAACATTCCTAAGCTCCATAATATCGGCCACATCGTCGCGCAGATAAAAGCGAAGGGGACTGCCGACAACTATTCGACCGAAACGATCGAACACCTGCATATTGATACGCTCAAGGAGCTCTATCGGGCGACAAACAAGAAAGAGTGGAAAAAACAAACCGTTCGGGGCTTAATCCGTCGCGACAAGATCGTCGATTTTGGGCTCTGGCTGGACTGGAGGCTGAAGCAAATCGAGGCCAGCCTCCCAACGATTGGGGAGACAAACAATGGCCATAGTGCTCACGGTGAGTCAATATCTGTAGAGTGAACAAGTTAGTGTTTGATAAACTTAGTTCATGCAGACTGCCCGAGCCAGATTGTAGGTGTTAACCCGAATGGAACTGGGCATCAAGGGATGTCGACAAGCTCCATGCTATTGGCACCTATCCCGTCCCACCCAGCGCCCAACTACCTGTCAAATCTGCCATTCAGCCAGAGCACAATGCCGCACCAAAAAAATGAGCTCGAGAGGAAGCGAAAGCGAAAAACGGAGGAAGAAAAAGAGGAGCAAAAGGTTAAGCGGATTTTGCTGTTGCAGGAAACCTACGGGTTGTTACCCCACCAGGACATTGCCCTGCAGCCGGTGAACCGTATGACCGTCAAAATGCTGCAGGAAATATATGGCTTCAGCAACTTCTTGGCCGAATACTGGGCAAGCACGTATCAAGCGACAAATCCGATGGACGAGAACACTGTTGTGGAGACCTGGCAGTCGATCCGGTTAATCGAGGAGCAGCGTCGGTTCCATCCAAACCCAACCTGGCAACGCGCGCAAGCAGTCCCGCCCACGAAAACCAAGGTTGCCATTGCAGACCCGGTACTGTATACGAAGGAGCTGGATGTGAGCGAAAACCAGGGCACCATTCGATTGAAGGGTGAGTGCACCGGTGAACATATCAACAAGCACTCATGTTGAACATGTTTCCGGGTGTTTCCCTTGGGGTTGTAGATTGCAAGGTTGGTCGCATAGGGCTGATATTCCGGATCAGTACGCCGAAAAGGAACAACACCAGCACACCGGCTCCCACGCTTGTTTACCTATCCGCCTTCCTTGCCATCTCTCGCGCTCCCGAGCAAGTCACGCAGCTGTATGTTGTAAATAAACCGGAGCGACTGCGATGGATATTCCTGGACGCAAGACGAATCGTATGGGTTTGCCTGCTGAGCCCACGATTTGACGGGCGAGCCCCTCGCAATGTTACCCCAGATACAGCTTTGGATCGGTATCAATCATTCTATATTAACAAATACTTTGGTCTCAGCGATTGGTTGTACGTAAATAACATGTAATTTATGCATATATACATGTTACCAAGTACCTTGGCCCGTGTCACAGCCGTGCTGAGCGTCCACACCCTGTCCTCACGATCGCCGAAGCACCCGTGCTGACAGCGATCGACGCTGTCAATCAGCGAGCATCCACCAAACAGACGCCGCCAACGTTCTGTCAGGACGGATGTGTGCACCGGCCGCCAGAAGCACGTCCAGCCCCTGCTGAGCAAGCAGGGTCTGGGACATCGACAACCGCCGTGTCGGTCAGCGCATGTCGGGCAGCGGCGATATGTGGGCATGTTTGGCCTTCCGTTTCCCCCGGGCTCCCGGAGGATCCGCGAACCTCGCGAAATCGAGGTTGTATCCCGCGTTTTCATGCCTCTCTCGGGCTCCTAGGCCCAATAAAAACTGCCTGATGTAGGGCGTGGGCCAGTGTGCGTCATACATGACACGGAGTTCACAATAAATGAAGATAGAGGGGAAAAGGAGGTCCACAGCGATCGAACGGTACGTGAAGCAGGCTTGCTAGCAATCCACAGAAGCCACAGGCTAAACAGTAATGTTTTTAGGGTACTCCTGCATTCATTTCAGCGCAATTGCTTGAGAGCTACATGTCCCAAAGCAAGGTCGCCCGGACCTACATTCATGACACCGAATCACTGCTCTGGGTGTTGATATGGGTAGTCGCTCATCATTCAACGCGCAAAGACCGCTGGGAAGTTAACAGTGCAGCCGCAGAGATGATTCAGCGGCTGTCGACACACGACCTCAAGTCTCTTTGGCGGGACAAGAAGGCCATGCTTTCTGATTTCCGGCAGTTGATTTCAGATATCCGGAAAATGGAAACCGACCTGTCCAAGGACTTAGCCCCCGTCATTGGCGAATTGGCTATGTTTTTCTACATTTACTTGCATGCCGCGCCCTTGAATCTCGGGCCTTCGGCTTCCGGTCCTGATTTTGGCTTAGGCCCAGTGGACCCGTACGAGGCTCTCCACAAGGATTATATCGTGGAGTCGCGCAGCCAGACGTTTGATCGCCTTTTTATGATGGTCAATCGTCATATCGCATGGCTAAATAAAGCAGGTGCTGAATAACTTGTAGTTTGAACGATCCTCTATGTACTTATCGTTACAACTTTATGCAATGCACCTTATGTTGTTTACATCCTAACCTGCAATAATCGAGAGGTTGTGCTTGGCTCCAGACTATTTGGGTTGAATCTCATATTAGCAGGTACTAAACACGATTTCTGTGTAGAAATTGCGGTGGCCAAGACCCCATTGATACCTTCCGGCAGCGGGGCCCTAGCCATGACTCGGGCGCTCACCAACGAGTCACGAATGACTACGACAATCCCAACAAGTACACACCGCCGCCAGCTTGCGCAGCCTGTACAGCACTCTGAGTTCCCGGGCTGCGTATGTGTTTATGGCCAAGTCAGCAATTATATCACTGGAGCTTTGGAATTAATGCGATAATTTAACTTGCATGTACAGGAACCGGCGAGAGTGGCGGATGATACGGGGGCCGGCTGTGCAAGCTTCTCTCTCGCCTTCAACTGGACAGCGTACGCGCTTGAACCTAACCCACGTGTAGGGTGGCAAATGGATTGTTTGGCGTGTTTGGGCGAATCACCCAAGGCCAGGCAGTGGTGGCAAGGCGATATAAGATGCGCGCCGACTGCTCGCCGACCACGACCTACCCTTCCACCGACTGAGCTCTCAATGGGCAGCTCCGCGCTGAAGACCATCTGGAGTCCAGAAAGTCGACCTAACGAAGGGGAGATACTGTCTCTGCTCGAGGGAGCGTCGGCGGTATGTCAAGCGAAGGCGTTCGAGCACGATAAACATACCACGGAATTGGAGTACTCGGGCGCTCCCAGAACACCGCATTCCCCATCGTACCTCTACGCGCATGGAGCAGCCAAGACCGTGGCCAGGCTGCAGACTGGTTCGTTTCGAAGCGGGAGCGACGGCGTACTATGTACGTCCACCGGCGCAGGTACATCGAATGAACCCGTGGTGCACGAGTCTGTCCCAGCCGTGCCAATCGAGAGGCCATTGAGGGTCAAGAGCGACATCCTCATGCCTCGAGGGAGCTCGTTGTTCGATGCACAGAACTCGTTGCACCTGCTCATGGCGATCCATGACGCGT
>WSLM01001037.1:0-10657 GCA_019677335.1 Ceratobasidium sp. UAMH 11750 | reverse complement strand
GTGCGCCTTGAGAGTGGACGCGTATGCTGCAAGCCGAAGACTGGCCGAGGCGTGTACGCGGCAGCGAGTTATGTAACCACCGGCCAAACCTTGATTGACCGCGGTGGCTACGCCTGTTTTCTGGCTATATGCGCTGCTTACGCTCCAGTGACTTAGTAGGACTCTGCCCACTTACGGGGGTGAGCCCGCGCAGAAGCTTAAAGGGCTGAAGAACTACCACGGGATACTAGACTATTAAGGTCTCCCGCGCGGTTTGAGAAGGCATCTCTCTCAATGCACCTGAATTCCACGAAGTACCGCGCATACGTTTACATGATAAGTGGTTTGTCAAACGCTAGTATATATACACATGATACGAGAGTCTTTCAGCCAGCTCAGAGCCACAGTTCGACTTGCCTCACTGCCATGAACTCTGGCTATTCTTACTCGAATCCTACAACTCTCGGTTTTGTGGTCGCCGCGGCCCTCTTGACCCTTTGGGTCGGGAACTGGCTGCTGAAACGATCGATAGACCTTGACGGCCCTCCTAATCCTTCTTGGATTATTGGTACGCTACCTGACTGGAGTGATATCTCTGCCCAAATGCTAACATATCTTGCGCCAAAGGGACGGGGCTCGACAGCGACGAAAAGTATTTAGAACTTCATCAGAGCTTCGTGAAGGACTATGGCCGAACCTTGAGGACATACGGCCCACTCGGCGTAAGCCTAACCACTACTTGGCAGTTGCAACAACAGCATTGACCCCACTTGGATGAACCCACAGACTCAGATGATCCACACCAGCGACCCATTAGCGATCCATTCGATTACTACCAAGGATTTGGCACACTACGGAAGGACCAGCGGCGCAGCTGTGTATGCTTGGTGCTTTATCTTGACTGCACGTTGCTGACACCTCAAATCCTTATAAGACTGCGGGCGGTGTTAGGAGGTGGTTTGTTTACTATGCAAGGTAAGCAGCATCCCCTTGTCTAATGACCACAGGCAGGCTGAATAAAGTTTTTCTTAGGCCCTAAACACCGACTTCATCGCAAGGTGATTACCATATACAAACCAGCTCAGGAGTGTGATATCTCACGAGACTTTTATAGCTCCTTAACCCAGTATTCGTATCCAAGCATTTGCGCGAACGTAAGTACTAACAACCAATAAAAAAGTCATATAATAATATCCCCTATAGAGGTAAGATTGATGTGTTCTATGCGCAAAGCTACCAGCTCTAAACACGGCCGAAGATGGCGATTTTTGACGCAATTGCATTGGAGGTGAGTCCCTACGGTTCAAGCTAGCAACTATCCCCTCATCATCACGTCAAACAGGCATGCAACGCTATCATCCGTAACCAGGGTGTCACACGCGGCCGACCTTTCGAGGTTGACATTTACCGATACATGAACTCATCCGCTCTGGAGCTCATTGGCCAAGCCGGGTTGGGATACTCGTTTGGATCGTTCACCGGCCGCCGAGACTCGTATAGCGCAGCTATTAAACACCTCCTGTACGTATTGATGCGGGCAACATTGTTTCGGTTTTCTCTCTGACGACTTGCAGGCCTGGTCTCAACTTGGCGGCCCCGTGGCTTCCATTCGTGGTTGTATTCGAGAACTTTGGCAGCGCACGTTTTCGGCAATGGGTTGCTAAAACGGCACCGTTCAAGGTTATTCAAGACCTTCGCGAGCTCGTGAACGTGCAGCACGATCAAGCTCACGAGATACTATCGGCTCGCCAGGGCCTGCTTGTATCGGGGGAGAGTTTGGATAATGCCACCGGGAGTGGGAATGATGTCCTAACGCTGCTAAGTAAGTGGGGATTGGATCATGTCTTTCTGTACTCATCCCGGGCCTTTCTGGTCTTGAGTGAGGGCCAACGAGAAGCTACCGAAGGATAGCCAAATGTCGAAAGAAGAGATGATTGGGCATATGAAGTACGTGTCCTATCGTTGACAAGTTATGTATGCCATGCTCACCATAATTAACTACTTAATCAGTTCATTCATCTTTGCCGGGCACGAAACCACAAGGCAAGCGCCGCTTTTCCTTCGCCCAAGCATTCCGCATCTTAATACTGACCTACAGTGGCGCCGTTACACGAGTACTAGACATGCTAAGCACCCACCCCGAAATGCAAGATCGACTTCGGGCAGAGCTGACCGAGTTTATGTCCAAGACCGGGACTGAAGAGATCGACAGGGACAAAATTGACACCCTACCCTACCTAGACGCCATCTGTCGGGAGACGCTAAGGCTGATGCCGCCTGTGGGTAGGATTCGACGAGTGTAAGTGCTTTTTTGCGGAACAGGGCAGAATGGCCCTGACCTCGGATACCCCCGCATATAGCTGCCTCAAAGACACAGTTCTTCCTCTCAAATACCCGGTGAACACTTCCAAGGGACTACAGAATAGCGTGGCTGTCCCAAAAGGCGCGGAAATTAGCGTCGGAATCGAGGGCATTAACCACGACAAGGATATTTGGGGGCCTGATGCAGACCAATTTGTCCCAGATCGTTGGTTGGACGGAAGAGCCTCGAAAGCTGAAGGCTCACCGGGTACTTATTCTCATATGTGTGTCACTCATTTCGGTCCAAGTCTCTACTGAGCCCATGGAAGCTAATTGTATGCTGGTATAGGATGACGTTTTCAGCTGGTTCAACGGCGTGCATGTGAGTTCTAATATTTCTTTTACTATCTTACTATAGCTAAATCTTTTGATGTTACCAGTGGATTCAAGGTAAATTATGCCTAAATCCCCTGCCACCTTGCTCTAACAGTCTTGTAAACGCAGTTTGCAGTCCTGGAAATCAGTAAGTTGCTATGCCCACTGACCGAAGGCCTCCCTTACTGAGATCAACTGCCCTAACAGAGATATTGCTCGTGAGGCTTGTCACTCGGTTCAAGTTTGAGACGTCGGGCAAAGAGTTTGTTTGGATGGTACGTCGAATACTGGATGGCTGGAGCAACGGATACTCACTTCGGCAACAGCTCACAGGAACCCAAGCTCCATATCCGGCGGAGGACACCAAGCGCCCGAGTCTTGAGAGGAAGGCGCAGCTGTTGATGAAGTTGACAGAATTGTGAATATTGTGCGTATTGCAGAGAGCAGAATGAGGTGTATGAATGCGCGCCGTTGGTCATCGGTTTACTTGCCAAAATGAATATAAAACAGTGCAGGTAGTTTCAGTGGAACGTTATGGGGAGGATTTGTCTAGTAGAGCAAGGGTGTTATTATACGAAAATAGTAGATGCACGGTTCGTCTCTCCGCAGGTTCTCGAGCGGCGACTTGAGATTTTCCCTTATCTAAGCCGCATGGTCATGGTCAAGCTGATCACGTGACCGAAGGAACGACGTGTTTAACCATTTTGACGACACGCCTGCCTAGTCCCCCTCGCGGAGTTTTACATTCACCTCACACGAGAGGGCGAGAGTTTGGTATCACAAACCAAGGCGCAGAAAGATATGTGACTCTGGTCGAGCCTGCTTAAGGACTTGCTGGCAGCAAGGATCGTGCGCTAGTCAAGTAGTATAACGGGCGAACAACTTTCCTGCGTAGTTAAGACATCATTTATATATCCTATGTATACGAGATACAGTTATTTTGAGACAGAATCTGTTCGGATATATAGATAAGTTACAAATAAGCTCGGCTAGAATGGCTTGAAGGGTACTAACCAAGGAGAAAACGAAATAAAATCATATCTAGTCAATCTTCCGGGCCCAACGACGTGTTCCAGAAGACTGAGGCGCAGGACTAGATGTACGCGGTGACATGGGCTGAGGAACCTGAATGTCCACCTTCTCCCTCGTTGCCACCGGCATTGCTGGGATAGGTTTTTCCAGGACTTTTTCCTTCTCGCCAGAACTAGGTCCCTGTCCCCAGAATGCCACCATTTGTATAGCAAGCACAAGGTTGAGAATCAGGGCCAGCAAAAATCCTCCAGCAACGAGCGGATCTTCCACTTCGGTTGCCGTGGTAAACAAGCGCGCTAGGCATCCCAAAGTCTGTGCGCCAACCGCGATAGATGAAAGTTGCCCAGTGCTACGAGATCGTTGATTTTGTGCAATTTGTGGAAGTTTGGAGAATAGAGCTATAGGGAGGGTCGCCAATTGGAGTAACGCCAGGATTCGAGCCGGCGAAAAGAATAGGCCCAGTCCCACCAGGAGAGTGGTGACAGAGAACGCGGGCAGGTGCGCATGAGGCTTGCGCAAGGATGAAGTCGAGGTGAGGGAAGGCGTGGGGTACTGGATGATGAGGTAGGTGATCGCCACGTTTTGGATGGTGAGGAAGAGGTTTTCGCCATAGGTGCTGAACGGGAAGCCGTTGCGCGCGCTGTACGCGAGGTTGATGGCGTAACCGAGTGTTTCGAGGACATATGCGGTCAAGCTGAGTCCTCGTGCCGAACGGGAACGAGTGACTGTCCACCAGGCGCGGTTAGTTGTATTTCACAAAGCCGCCAGGACGACGCACTTAACAGCAATTGTGGGACCTTCATGATAGAACCGCCTACGACGATCCCAATGCCAAGGCCTTTAGAAATAGCATACTTGATACATTCGACATCGCTAAACTCGAGATTTTCGACGAGTGAGGTATAGCATTTCTAGTTTTGGGATTAACAAAAAGGCAATAGTAGCAGTGTGTGTCTGCCTGCTCACCTGACCTATGATGCCGATAGCTGGGTCCCGAATGAAAAAGGGGAGGTTCTGAGTAATGCTCGTCATGGCGCGAGCGATAGTTGGGTCGGGTAGAGGAGGAATGGCAAGGAGACGTGGTGAGCGCCGAAACACGTCTGCGAATCTAGCTGGCCATTTTGAAATGATATCCAGCTGACTCAGCAGGCATAGCACCCGTCTTGCTCCCGATCATCCAAATTTTGGATAGGCAGTAATTGGGTGGTAGGTCATAGAGAAACAGCTTGCACTGAAACGCTAATCATATAAATTTGCATTAGACTCTTTATTAAACCTACCTGCCACCTTCCACGAAGCTGCGGCCGACTCCTGGCAACCCCTTGTCCACACCGTATACCAACCATGTCAACTGCATCTTTCGACCTCACCCAAAAGCTTATCCCTTTTCTCGACCGACATCTGGTTCTGCCGCTGCTAGCCCATCTCTCTGAAGCAGAGCTATTTCCTGCCGAACAGATCGCTCGTGCCCAATATGAACTTGTAAAGGAGACAAACATGCTTGACTATGCCGCCCAGCTCTTTGAAGATGCTTACCCTGACGAACCGGTACCAGAAAGTAAGGCATATTCTTTTCCAATGTGCTCCAAGAGGTGGACCAATCGAGAGGTCATTGGATCGGATACGAGTGGCTAGCTTGCTACTGAACTAACACACCCTGTTATATAGTGTTTGCTGCAAAGCGTGAAAAGGCGGTTTCAGAGGGCGAACGCTTGCAGCAAGAGGCCCAGTTTGTCCTCGATGTTATCGAGAAGCCCGAGGTCGCTCAAGCTCTCAGGCAAGACAAGATGCAAAACCTACAGTATCTAAAAGACAATTACAACGTTTGTTGCTTCATTGCTAATTCGAGGGTGAGGACATTAATCGTTTTGGTTGCCTTCTAGGTCACTCTGGAGCAAATCACCGCTCTCTACAACTTTGGCCAGTTCCAATATACCACCGGGAACTACTCCGGCGCGTCTGATTACCTTTACCACTTCCGAATTCTTTCCACCAATCCCGACCTTCTCCTATCTGCTCACTGGGGCAAACTCGCTGGCGACATCCTCACCGGCGCCTGGGACCGTGCACTTGAGGAGCTATCCTCGTTACGCGAAACCTTGGACTCCCGATCTGCACCTACCCCCGCACTCACCAGCACCTCTTCCGCCCCTCTCACTGCACGAGCATGGCTCCTTCACTGGTCCCTCTTCATCTGCATCAGTAAAAACGTACCCAACGGCCCCCAAACCTTCCTCGACATGGCCCTCGCCCCAGCCTACCTGAACACCATCCAAGTCGCTTGTCCTTGGCTCCTTCGATACGTCTCGGCCGCAGCCGTGCTCGTTAGCCGGCACCGCGACGAGGTCGTGCGTGTCGTTCAGATGGAGGCGTACCAGTACTCGGACCCGATTACGCGTTTCTTGACGGCGTTGTACGTCGACTTTGATTTCGAGGGTGCTAGAGAGGCGTTGGGTGCTGCAGAAGGCGTGTTGGAAGCGGATTTCTTCCTTGGGACCTTTGCGAGCGAGTTTGTGGATGCTGCCAGGTGTTTGATCAGCGAAGCATATTGCCGGGTACATCAAACTATCAATATCGCGTGAGTAGGGCAGCTTGGATGGTTCAGAAGGCGGGACTTATATAGCATACAGCGAGCTTTCGGATCGATTGAACATGTCCCGCGACGAAGGCGAGAAGTGGATTGTGAATCTCATTCGGGATACGAAGATGGGAACTGACGCGAAGATTGATCTCAAGAAGGTGCGCTGGGATCGTCGATTTGTTTTCATCCCAATACTGACAATCGTGTGTCCCGATCTACTCCAATTCTTTACCTGATCCCCGCAGAATGAGATCCACATTGCTCGTGCGCATCCTCCTGTTTATCAAACCATCATTGAGAAGACTCGTGGTCTTGCATTCCGTACCCAAGTACTCGGCGTTGCGATGAGCAAGCGAGCTGCGGGCGAAGAGGTCGAGACGAGCAATGCTGGGAAGCGCGGCGGGGACAAGCGACGTGTGGGCGGCACACGGAGGGAACGAGAAGATAAGGCTGAGGCCGCTTGAATTGGATTTATTTGTAATGTGAATAAATTGATTGTATGGTATTCGCCCTTTCGAAGGCTAGTTTCTATGAAAAAGAGCTAGGAGATGGGAATGAAGCTATGTGTATGCGCTCGAGAACTAAGGATGAATGTGAGAGAGTTAGACTAAACATATTGTATTGCACCCATGCCATCACACCCCGATATCATACATTCACGGGTTACAGAGCCTGGTATAAACTGGATAGATTACCTCTACACACATTCGATTTAAGCATCATCCGACCACTCTTCGCCCTCATGTGACGCAGTCTCGCTGTCGCTGTCCTCTTCGCCATTATCTTCGCTGCCCACTCTCGACTGCATCTCCAAATCATTTTCAAACGGACCGATTTTCTCTACCATACCCCGAAGATGGGCCTCGACATCGGCGGGAACATTGGCCCAGTCATCCGCATCGACTTCCACCACTCGAAGCGGTAGGCCGGCATTACTCCGTCCGATAACAGTTTGGCTAAGTATATAATCAAGCGGCGCGTGAAATGCGGCTCCTGAGATGCGCATCCACGATAATTTGGGAAGAAGCCAGGGTGGATGGGAGAGCATGAGGCTGTATGTTCGATTCTGTTCAACCACCCAGTCAAGCCGAACCAAGTTGGAGCAAATGGTAAACAATTTGCGAAACGTATCCGAGTCGCATCGAAATAGGCCCAGCGACAGGTGACGTAAACTCGGAGAGATGAATGTACACTCGCCGCAACAGAGGAATTCCATAGTTGCGCTACAAACGGCTATGGGGGGCCAATCGCCGACGTCTAGGCGGAGAGAGATAAGGTTAGGTGCGTCGATGAGCTGTAGTGCTCGTTGGCACCACCCCGCGAAGGTACCCTCCATCAGAACCAAGGTTTGGAGGCGGGCGAGGCCGATACTGGTGGTATCAGACAGCAGGAACAAATCACCACTATCACCACCAAATGATTCGGGTATTTCGATAATCAACGTCTCAAGCTGTGGGTTATTCACCAAGAGCGAGCGAAAATCCGACAGAGTAGGCGTTACGCACAATACAAGCTCGAGCCGTGTGATATTTCTCATGGATGGGAAACAACTAGACATTTTCCAGAGCTGGTGGTCGAGTTTCGCCAGTTCAAAGGTGCGTAGCCGGGGTGACCTCCCGAGCAGACCTAGTAGGGAATCCAGTGAGAAATAATGGGATGACCCCTCATCGTGAACTTGGCTTGGCGACAACAAAAGGTGGATCCCTAAGGCCTCTAGTGCAAGCATATGCCCATCGACAGACTCCAGGATAGCGCAGGTATCGCGGATGGACCTCGCCACAACGCGCAGGCTCCTCCAGCGGTCAAAAGTAGCTCCAGTGTTTGTTATCCGAGTCAGCAACCGTTGGATGCTTCGGGCATTATCGCGTATGCTGGGGGGTCGCTTGTAGGCCGAGTGGTGAAATCGATGTCAATGTCGAGTAAACAACTAGGACGAGCTCGTGAAATGTCTACAAGAGCGCGTGCAGGAGGAAATTTGCCGTTGATTATAATGTGTGACCAAAGCTAAGTGTACGCTGGCTACATTAGTCCGATGTGAAGCATGGTCTTCACTAGCATGGGTGAATGAATACCAACCTGAGTTGTATTCAATGCCACTCCGCGCCAATAGTAGCAGACTAACTGAACCCAAAGTTCGGTAACAATAATCGGCCGTATACGACATTGTCCACTCACCACGACACGGTCTTTGAACCTATCGAATCGGTTCGACCCAAGTCGATCATTCGCTAACACATTACCAAGAATAAAAATACGAGATAGAACCTCTGGTGGAAGCATGTTCACTAAACTATTTTTGTTGCGAGCGCGTCTCTCGTAGACAGTCTTTAGTTGAGACATGGACACGACGTTGCCGAAGCTGGACCGCCGTGCCACGTGATCTACCCGAGTGCAACCACGTGACTTTTGCGCGTTAACCTCCTTCAAATCCTCCGCCTTTTCGGTGATAAACCAACACATATTAGTATCGTACCAATCTATGTTAGTTTAATGCTTGACTCGGATCCTGTGGCTAGCACTTCTCGTAGCTTAGGAAGGCTTCCTCGAGAGAAGTGTTCGAGGTGCCTTACTTTACACCTAAACCAGGTTGCGACAATGCGAACGCGGATGCTCGCTCGGGGATGCGGGATTGCCAGGGCAGAATGTGGGCTTATCCATTTACGAGCACACCCGGTACTCCGTTACTCGGGGGCATTGTGGCGCATCCTAATGGCGACTCGAAAATTTACGGTGGATACGCGTTAATGTGTCGCGTTCACCCCATTTCCTAGGTCGGGGTAGCACCATGCCCGTTTCTGTGAGTCAGACCTCGCGAAAATGCGTCATGAAAAAACCGCTGTCTAGTCTTTGACGGGGTCTCGACTGCAGCTAGATGAATATAGAGTGTCAATGCGCCAAGTCGTTCATACACGCGGCTGGCGTAGGCTGTATGCGTGCCTGGCAGTGTCTTGACACAGTCTGGGCGCCCACCGGAGTTGAATTTTCCGCGTACGATTATGCACAATGCCCAACTCGATTAGATTTACACGCGACGCGCGCACCCTCGTTCGTCGCCCGTGTGTCGGCCAAGCCGCGAACAAGGAACAAGCCAGCGCGTGGGCACGCCCGTTTAGGGCGAGTTGGCGTCCGCGAAGACAACCCCGGCGCTGAACATGACACTGGAAGCCAGTCGGTGATTGTCATTGCCCGCAATAAGAAGTGTTTTAACAGGGTTAGATGGTCAGCTGCGCTCCCGGATGTCAGTGTACGTCACCTCGGTAAGCACTCCTCGATTACACGGCTATCCCTGGCATGTAAATTGGGTGCACGAACCTCCTAGTATGGTTTGATTGCAAAGAAAGTTCTCGCGAGCTATTTTGACAAGTTGACCTTGGCGCTCTCGAGTTCAACAGGGACTGTTTACGCGTGTGTTCGCGCTCATAGCGCGTTATATGCGCGAATATCCTGTTTTCCTGGGTATATAAACCGCTAGGGGATGGCTCGTTCGACATCGGACCAGTCGACAACTCCCCAGTTCTCTCCCGGCACCGTTCTCTCGCTTGCTTCACCATGCAACTCCAATCCCGTCTCGCTCGTCTTGTTGCTTTTGCTTTCGTGCTCCTGTCGTTTAGCATGCTGGTGTGCGCTGCCCCCGCCCCCACCGTTGCACCCGCAGACAACGACTTGGTCGCTCGCGGTGGTTGCGGGGTTGGCTGCAACACGGGAAACCAGGTCGTGGACATTCTCGTCAAGTTGAAGGCTGACCTTGCCGTCAAGCTCGATTTGCTCGGTGAGTGTGTCGTATAACGAGCCTCCATACTACTGAAACGTTTCCTTGTAGATGGATGCTACAACGACGGCACTGATCCTGCTGGCATTATTGCCGATATTGCTGCTCTCATCAACGCTGCGGTCGCGCTGATTCTCGCCTTGCCCAAGGACCTCTTGGGTCTCCTGAACGGCAAGATCTTGGTTATCGTCAATCTCTGCGTGTACATTGTTATTGTGCGTACGCTCTTTCCACGTTTTCACCCTTGCGCTCAATGCATTGTTGTGTCTAGACCATCGCTACTCACTGTGCCAAGTGGTGTGACAAACCCGACTATGACGTTTTCCTCACTCTCATTGTTGTCATCGATGTCGCACTCAAGGCGCTCCTCTCTGCTTGCGGTGGTCTCCTCGGCACTATTCTCGGCCTCATTGCTGGCTTGTAAGTCGAGCCCCCAACCTACATGCTAATACGTTATTAATTCTGGCTGTTCATAGGTTGGGCGGTGCCAACTTGGCTCTTCTCATCAAGGTCAAGTTCTACTTGTGCATTGGGATTCTGGGCCTCTAAGTCGAGCAGAGCAGTGTTGGAGCCGTGCGACGGGCCAGGAAAGGTATGGTGCCTGGAATTTAGGCGACCTT
>WSLM01001036.1:0-10668 GCA_019677335.1 Ceratobasidium sp. UAMH 11750 | reverse complement strand
TTAGAAAAGTACTCAAGTCCGGCTTGTGTATAATCGTCAACATCTTCGACATCCAGGTCGGCGCTCTGCAATTTCTGTCGGAGATAGGACTCGGCAGCCTCGTCCATAAAAATCGAACCAGCTCGAATGCCTTGAAAGCAAATTAGCAAAAGCTTAACATACTGAAAGTAGCACCTTACACGCGGACGCTCCAACCTGTTCAAGATGGGGCCTAGAACTAACCCGTGTAACCTTGTAGATGGTTGTTTCGACGATAAATCGCCCTGCATTGCAAACCACGAGGTTTGCACCCGGCTTTCGCTTGAACTGAGCATGTGCTGGGGGAATATGCATAGCATACTCACGGTAAGAGGCTCGGACATTTCCGGAAAATTGAGATACGTCTGGATTAAAACTTCCGTTTCGCTGATGAGCAATATTTGCTGAACGGAATCGGGCACGGCTGCCATAGTCGCAGAGCGGAGCACTCTTTGTTCAGAAGTACCCCAACCGCTCGGATGGGTCATGACGATGTCCATTGATGAGGCAAGGGATTGCCATAAGCGTTGGCCGTCGAACATACGTTCGCTGAAATAATTTTGCGTGTGTCGAAATATATGCCGTAGATAGTCGGTATAGACTTGGGTGATTGAAATACCTGCTGGAAGAGCTGCCATAGCGCGAGTTAAGGTCGATATTAAACGGTTTGGATCTCGGGCTTGGACCTACGGGCGAGGTTTAAGGCGGCTGCACGGTCAGGATGTAGATATAGCTGGAAGTGTTTTACTAGGTTGAACTCCTGTTCTGCGGCTTCTCCAGCTTGGTTAACAGCCTCAGATCCATACATCCTTGGCTTATGTTTGGGCCCGGTCTGGTTAGCCGCCAACTACGGGTTCTGAAGTTTGAACGATGCCTACCTTGTTATATGAGTCGTACCATATCCAGCAGGGCTCGTCGGGTGAGTGCCTCGCAGACTCACGACCTGGCCATGCCGTTACACGCTGGATCTGGGGCATTCGGCCTGTACCGCGACATGGCTCAACGATTCGAGGGCTAATTTTAGCTACAGGCTTACCCGAAGATAGTAGAGCGAAGGATACATTGCTGTCGGTTACGCCAATGTGAATACCAATGATTATTTTGTCTCTTCCATACCAGGGTCTATGAGGATATCGCGACGTCAGTACCTATTCGACATCCCCCAAAAAACTGACCTACAGATTCATCTTGTATTCATCCTATACTGTAGATCTAGGATCGAGTTACGAACCGAGGCCTTTTGTTATGCAAGCGAGCGGTGGACGAATTGGACACTTGGCTACCAATGGGATTAGGGACTAGGTGGGCAGTAGCAAGTTACAATATCTGGAGTCCTGGACACGACCTTGGCACGTGGGACGGGTAAATCTGGCTTCTCTAAGCCGAATTGGGTGGGGTTAACACCGAGTTATTTTTCTCCCCATGGTGAGCGGTGAACAACACGCCATATACATTAGAATGCCCTAGCATATAGTTCTATAGTGTCGCGACAACAGTCTGTCGACGGGGGGTAAACGATGGCTCATACGGATCACGATAGGAGAACCATTCGAAAGTCTGCTCGGCCACAACACCAGAACGTGTAGTTGCATATGGGCTTTTACGGAGCGTCATTCGAAAATGAGTTTTATCGAGGGCTTTCTCATCGCCAGTGCCTTGGGTGGCAAGGTCGATTTCGTCCGCTTGGGATGATGCAATCTCTTCCTCTTCAACTGTTGCTTGTATAGTCAAATGGGCCCAATCGAATACAATGCATACTAGTACTTACCCTTTTCAACCGTTCCAACCCATCCTACGTATCGTTGTAAAGCGTCTGTCACTTGGGCCTTGTGCTGCTTGGGTAGCCTACTGATGTCGGCTAGGTTGACAGGTCGCAATATAGGGAGGGATAATGTATGAAGCTCCTTGTCAAAAATCACAAGGCGTGGGTTGGGTAACCTAACAGGAGTTGGATAAACGTAAGAGAAACCGAGACAGGTATACACATACTTTGCTGAATGGGAAAGAAACTGGAGAGCTGCAATTGCGTCGATTACTAGTTGCATATATATGGATAAAGTGGGTCTGGCAGCTCGTGAGCACTAGAAGATGGGCTTTTAAGCCTTGCTTACAGCCGGATTTCCTGTATTTCTGAATCGTCCGATAACTGAGGAGCCAAGAAATACCTCGATAGTTCGTGCATGACGAGCAGAGTTGGTGCACGAGGGAGGCACGTTTTAAGGTCGGCTTCAGAGTCCGCGTCGGCACCGGGTGTCGAGTATGTACGAAGTCGGGCTAACAGGAGACGAAGGTGCTGGTGTGTTGGGGGGTAACTGTAACGCGGATAAGGCACCGGTTATATAAAGAGGAGAGTATGCTTACAATATATCGATTTGGTGCAGTCGTTCTGCGACCTCCCCGTGCCCTGAGTGTTCAACAAGCCATGCGTCGTTGTATTCTTCAAGTTCGCTTGATAAATATACGCTGGATGAGGATAAGAGTAACGCCTTGTGGCTTGGGGGTCCTGTGTTCAGATGAATACCCGGACCAGTGCTGTAGAAAGGGGATAAACTCACCAGAAGATAGATGAGAAAGGCAGAGGTGAATCGGAGCCGAGGGAGGATAACACCCTTGGACGATAAGTGATCTGAAATCCGGGAGAACGTGACCGGTGGCAAGGCGAGGAGGGAGAATCGAATGCATTACGAGAGTTCGGTAATTAAATAATTGAAAACTCAGTGGGAGAAACCTCGAACGGCAAGGATGCTAGTGGGCGTCGGGTGCGGGCACGCCTCCGCGCTTAGCCACAATACATGGGGGTTCGGGCTTTGTTTGGACGAAACACGAGGTAGCAATTCGCAAATTTCGCACCTTCAATCTGACACCCCAGTATTCTCTAGGCCCGAGTCTAGACGTAGGAGCTACCGATACGAGTAGGATGGGTGTATGACAAGCGGAGTACATGGTTTGTATTGGTATCAGCTAGCTCTACAGCACATACGAGTATTGGTACATCCACCACTTGGGTTGTCCACTCTTTTACAAGGTTATCGTGCAAATTCGAGCGTTTCCATCGAGGTGACGCTGTTCCCTCGGATAACCTGTGAAAGATAAATTGTAATTATCACAAAGTCGGCACATAAAAACACCACCCAACGTACCACTTGGCCAAGAGGATGCTTGTCGGCAGGAGTTGTTTCCTCAATCGCGTCATCAACCACAAGGTTGAGGAAAATGTCAAACCCGCGCAGAACACCGCTAATTCTTCGTCCACCTTGAAGGTGGATGAACAAGCGTTTGTCCATGAACTACGTCGAGATAATTATTAGCCGTAGAGTTGATATGAGCATAAAGTGTACCTTTTTGAGCTCTGGCTGCGATGCTTTGGACATGGCGGCGCGTCGCAGAGGTGGGTGTTGCGGTCAAGATTGGAAATCCAAGCGATCAGAAGCGCCAACTCATGACTTGCTCTCAACCTTCACGTCCACTCCTGGTATCTGCACCAGGACAAGACCCGAGCTAACAGTGAAATGTGAGTCGAGTCACACGTAAACCACTCGCTCAGCTGACCCGGTCGTTGGCATTTCTTTGCCACCCACCTTCAACCAAGCATCCTTCCACCGGCCGCCTGGCGCGCGAAACAGACACAGAACAATACATTTTCATTGAATCCATGTCAGTAGAGTTTTTCGTCGTTGCTACATCCGTCTGACGTGGACCAGATAGTCATCTATTGTAATGGCAGAAGGTACAGCGGCCTCTCAATGGGCTCACGCGCCGCCAACCTCGGCCCCACCCGTTCGCCAGGCCAGTAAAGACTCCACGACAAGCTCGAACCCTCGTGGAGCTCGCGGTGCCGCAAAACGTCGTTCTAGAGGAGGCCGAAAGCAGTCCAATGCCAACGCTACAGGCCCGTCGCCAGCAACTGATGCCCCAACTACATCTCCTGTCCAAACAACTGCTCCCGCCCCTACGTCGGAAACTACCAAGTCTCCCGACCCCCCTCGCATGAAACTCATTGATCGTCTAAGCATGGCTCCTGAGACACCTCCAGCTCCTACTGCATCCGTCAAATCCGATACTCCGGCTCAAACGGAGTCGAAGGGCGCTCGTCAGCGCAGAGATAGGGCCAATTCGCGTAGGAAAACACCTGCTTCTAAACCCAACCAAGCTCCTAGTGTTTCACAGCAGCCGGCCGAGAAGGAACTCGAGCTGGCCGGTTCTCACACGGCCAAAGATGCTCCACCGCATGCCGATCATGGGCTCTCTCCGGCTCCAAACGACACCAACGATTTGACCGACAAGTTCAAGACGTTGAACCTACCTTCTGCGCCAACCACCCCTCGACCTTACACTCCCTCTGCTATCGACTGGGCTGGGGAGACCGAAGACGGGAGCTTACCTGATCTGGACGATTGGGGCGTTCACCCTGTCAAGCCGGCAAGTCCAGAGACCCCGGCGACGAGCAAGGAGGAAGGCGACAAAGTGAATGGCCTTGCGTCGGAGGACAAGCCCGGGAATCCAGGAACCGGTGGTTCTCCAACCGGATCCGCACCTCTGCATACAGATAACAAGCCAAGCAGGAACAAACGTCGAGATTCCAAGGCTCGCGAACCAACCAAGAATAATCTCACCGTTCCCAATCGCAATGGTACAAACGGAAACTCGTCCTCTCGCCCAGCCACCCCTTCCAGCGCTGGGCTTGCATCCCCTTCGTTGAGAGGTCGACGTCGCCAAGAAGGCGCACGTGCCCCGTCGCGTGCGTCGACCGTAAACGACCCTCCACACATCACGGTCACCCCCAACCCCAATGCGCCTAGCGCGGAGAACCCTGCGGATAATCAAAAACCCTCACCCGCTTCTGCGACTGGCCTTGGCTTGGGACTGGACCTCTCAGAGACCGAACCTGTGTTTGCATCCCTAAACGATCCTCCGCCCCCAGCACCCGAGGAGCCCCACATCCGTCCAGTCCGTGCTCCGAATACACACGGTCAACGCGGAGGTCGTGAACGAGGTGGACGTGGTGGGCGTGGGCGAGGCGCGAATATCCAACACATGCCGCTAAGTCCCAATTTTGGACAGCCGGGACAAATGCCGATGCCAATGCATATGCCCCCCTCACCCCATATGCCCCCTTCGCCTCATATGCCTCCTTCGCCGTACATGCCTCCGTCTCCTTTCCCTCCGAACGGGAACTTTGGGCTGCACCAACAGCCATACGGAGGGTATCCTATGGGTAATCCTTATGGTTATGGCTCACCCGGTGGCCCAGGCCAGGGACAAGGCTACGGCGGTCATCCACACTCGTACACACATCCTCAGCAACCACAGTCTCAGCGTGGGCACCAGCGCTCGCATTCTCGTCCTATTATTGCTGGGAGCGCCCTTACGCTTATATCCCGTACATTGCAAGGAGGCTCGTCTCCTCAGAAACCCAAGACGGACGTCAGCGCATCTTCGTAACAAACATCTATTTCATCAAACGATGGCCGATCCCCTGGCCATTTACGCACCGCTCCATCTCAAGGAATCTAAACATTTCGGTCCAAACTTTTTGTCTCCGCCCCGTTCTTGTTTACCCTCACGACTTTGATCCAGAAACGAAAGACACGTATGTAATAATAAATATTTTGAATTTTAGGTTTTGTACATTTCCTTGTTTTACGGGATCTAGTGTTCCCTTGCGCGCTTGTACAACAATACAATGGATCAAACAACTTTTGCAGAGCGAGAGGGACGCATTTACTCTGGGCCAGAAAAGTACGCAAGCTCGAGACCGATGGATCTTATGGGTTTTGACCGATTCGACAAGTCCGACACGACGCCCAAGCTCACAAGCAAATTCCGCACACGGCCTTCCCACATTAACGAGATGTCCTAGCTCAAGTCATGATCAGTGATGTACAGGGGTATAGATGTAGCGAAACTCACCGAGCTAGTTGATATCCGTGCTTTGACGACACCCGTCACATCCCCACCCAACGAACCAATAGACCTTGTCGGAAAGGGCGAAGGGATGTCCTGCCCAGGCGGTGCCATGTCGTCCAAAATTACCGGGTCCTCGTTCTCTTTCTTCGCATCGGCTTCACCTCCCAGGCTTCGCTTCAAGCTCAAAGGTGCCCGACGTAGCCACCATTCGGCACCCATCGCCCACTCGCTCTCGTAACTGTAGATGTTAAAGTCGAAGCGGGAGCATAGTGACAGGTCTCGTGAGGCGCGCGCTGCATAGGCAGCAGACATATGCCCCATCATGGGGTTGAATGTAGCGGTCAGGGTGGTGGGTGTTTGTGGATGAGAGTCGGTAGAAGGCGGGCCTGGAGATGCGGAGGGGGGTGAAGCGTCGGGGAGAGTTGTAAACCTGATGCCGGTTGAAACTGTACCATAGCCTCATTAGACAGAGCCTGTAATGAAGAGTTTAGACGTACCTCCAGCACTCTTCTCCTTCAAACTAAAATATAACTCCGCGCCCGCCGACAACCGTCCCCTCAACCCACCCTCCATTTTCTCCTCCTCATCCACCCGTACCTTTCTCCGCTCTCGCTCCTTCCTTGCCACTCGCTCTGCATCAATCGCTTCGTTTGCGAGCCTTCCAAAATTGTGCAGCACACGGATACCCCACATCCCATCGTCCGCAGACCAGCTGTATTCAGAGCACCATCGACCAGTGTCATGCTGCAGGCTGAGGAGGATGTTTCCCGGAGAAACGGGAGGGGCGGGAGGAGTAGAGGACGAGTAGAAGCGGGCGCGGGGGTTGGAGACTGCTGCGACAAGGGCTTGGAGTGTAGGTGTAAGGCGGACAGAGTAGAGGGCGTCGAGACGGGAGTTGGGGATATAGTAGCGTCCATAAAGCAGGTATTCTGTGATAATGAAACGCTTAGAGCAAGCCAACGTTTGGCGATGTACACTCACCTCGGGCGTTGAGATTTCGCCCTCCAAGAAATACTTCTTCTCTCCCCACGGGTCTCCTAGGTCTATCGTGTATTTGGAACCGCTCAACCATATCCTTGAACGCTACATTTGACGAGTTTTTCACGTCGAGGTCACAGGATGTGAATATGTACCCAATGGAGCCGTTGAGCGTCGGCAGCGCGTTCATCGTATAACTCGTGTTGAATAGTGCATTGGCGGATTTGGAAATGGAAAAGTGAACACCTTGAGGAACAGTAAAGTCCAGAATAGCTGTACAGAGCTGGGTCTAAGCTATGTTGTCTCGGGAGTGGGCATGGCCGTACCTCTGGACGACTTGGTCAGATTGGAATACAGGTTGTCCTACGCCGCTGGTGGCTATCAGCTACAGCCTGCCTTGACCTAGCAGCACGAACCTCGTTCCATCCAGTAGCTAGATTATAGTTACGCAGTACATATGATGCAAACGGATGCATCTCAGACGCTGTGGCACGGTGGATGTGGGAAGGAGAGTCTCACGCATATGTATTACCTAAGCCCAGTCTTGTAACAAAGCGATAGCAAACAAAATAATGTGCTACAAGGAGAAAGCTAGTCGTAATTGTCGTCTTCCTCGATTTTTCGCTTGACGCCCCCAGCAGACGGAGAGGCACCAGGCGGAGCAGGTTCAGTTGTTGTGTCCTGGTCCATCTTATTTTCGTCATCGTCGGCTCCAGCATCGCCAAACAAATCGTCCGCGTCGTTGTCCTCTTCCTCGCCTTGAGGAGCTGTCCCACCTGCTTCTCCTTGAATCGGAGCAGCCTCGTCGACCAGCGCTATAGGCTCGTCAGGATCGTCCATAACCATGAGCTCGTCTGCCGGAGGGGCGGGAGGGACCTCGGGAGTGTTGTCTTCTTCCCATTCCTCGTACTCTTCCTCGAACGTTTCGGGGTCGTTCATGCCTGGAGGTGGCTTGTTCGGCACAATGTCAAAGTCGACTGAAGTGAGAGCCTGTTTTGCGGGAGGGATGCGAATGCCATAGGTATCAGAGACTGAAGGCAAGGGTTGTGCGTTGGTTTTTGTTGCAAGTGCCAAGAGATGCTGGGAACAATGTCAGTAAGAGGGCATAACCTCGAAATACTGGCGCTCACTTCTTTCGGCACCGGGCCGCCCATCTCCCAACCGACACGCGCTTGCACTGACAAAGCCACGTCATCCTGTTGAATAACCCCGGCCCTCCCAGCGTGCTCGGCGTACACGAGTGCATCACTCAAAACCTGAGACGTGTATCCTATGAGATTGTTATTGGTTCTGTGAGAGAGGTGGACGAGCGCGACGAACTGTGTGAAAACTCGAGCAGCTGGTGCAAAACAGCGGGGTGAGCGTCCTTGATTGAAGGGTTGGCTGCTATTAACAGGGCAATTATCCGTGCATCGCGCGGAAGAGGATCAGGGGCCATGGTTGTAGACTACAACACTTGTAGCAGGCAGGTTAACGGCGCCTAATGTGTCTGCTGTTTGAAGATGTGGAGCAAGCGCCGCCGCGCTCTGTACAGTACCACCACCCCCCTCATGGCAGACACGGACTCGGTCTTGCCGTCGGAACGTGAACTCGAGCTCGAGACCCTCCTACGCCAACGTGACAAGCAGATATCGTCTCTCACAGTAAGCCTATCTCTAAATCCAGTTGTGTGCATACTCAACACCCCCCGCAGGACGAGATATCCACGCTCCGCCGCCAACTCCCCGGCACGTCCGACCCCGCAGACGATGCAGCGATATCCATACCACCGCCCGTCCTCGCTCTCCTCGCCCCTCTCGTTGCGCACGGGCCATCAACGAGCACGTCGGCCCCACTTGACAGCGCGATCATCCACCGGCTGAAGCTGCTCCAGACCGAAAACGACGAGTTGTACGGGCTGCTGCGCGCGAGCGAGTCGGCGCGTGCGAGGGAAGAGGTCGTTGGCTTGCGCAAGGTCATCAAACGATTAGAGAGCTCGCTTGCAGGTACGCACGCCGCCGCCGCACCGCATTTTCTGCGGGTTTTGCTCACGACTTCCCTGTCAGACGCCGAAGCTAAGATCTTGGACCTCACGTACGGCATACCCCTCCAACCTTCACATGTCAACGCTAACGTTCGCCTACTGCAGGTCTAAATTCGAACAGGCCCGCCCATCAGTCAAATCTATCAACGCCGTCCAACAACAGCAGTCCCGCCGGTCTTCCACCCCAGACCAGCGCCGTTCGGCCTCACCTCCCCGGCGCTCGGGCCCACCACAAAACCGGCCACGCGAACGGTCCAGAGATCGAGATCGTGACCGGTCAAGGGACCGTGACAGGGACAGGGATAGAGACCGCGACCGAGATAGGGATAGAGACTGGGACCGCGACCGGGGAGCAGGTGGCAACCCCCCGACTGGCCCGCGGTCGTACAAGAAACCGCGCCTTTCGGGGGCCAATGCTATATCCGAAAACGGTCCCGGGCGGAAGCCGGATGGTGGCGGGGGTCGAAACGGGAGCGATGGGGGAGGTCCAGGCGGGGGCGGGGGCCGAAACGGCAGCGATCGGAATCGCAACGGAAATGGGGTTGGGAGAGGCGGCGGGGCCCCGAACAGGAACGTGAGCGGTGGAGGGCTACCTATTCGTGGCTCGGCGTCGGCGGGGCAGAATGGGCAAGCGGGGGACCGGGGGCTCGTACAGCGCTTAGGGCTATAGGATTGGATTGCGCTTGGTTTTTTATTGGGTTTAGGCATGGTTGGGTGTGTTGGACTCGGTCGAAGGTATAGGTGAGTGCCATATGCTGTACCCTATTGCTAGCACTGACGTTGACCCCAGATCCCACCTGCCATTTTATCTCTCTGCTTAACTGTATTCGCTTTGGACAAATGGCTTATCTGTCAGAAGCTCTTGTCTGCGCACATGCTATCACATTGTATACGAAAGGTCGAGTCGCTATATTTATTATTTATGCTGCTTATAGAGCGTGTCCGCTTTCGAGTCCGGTATTGGGCCCTTTTCCGTGCTTTGGTTCATCTGTAGCTTTTACATCTTTCACTGTATCTTGTTCTAGTTGGGTATTTCGCTGTGCTATCGTTTCGCTTGCTTTTCTTTCCCTGGTCTCACAGTCTCTAGCTGTTGACTTGTCTTTCCCATTCGTTAACCCACGCATTACGAAAGACGAACCCAAGTAAACGTTAGACTCCGAGATTCGATCACTTCTATCGTGGATTCTCCGGTGTTGCCCCGTCTATCACCCTTGCTCTGTATCCGGGGATTGACGCTGTCTTTATTGGGTTCGTCATTTGTCTACTAAGGGCGTAAAGGTTTCCAGCGTTCCAAATGTTGTACATTTAGTTCAGGCATATACATAAAGAGTCCTAAAACACACTATGGCACAACAGACATCATGTAGTCACAGGACGGGGGGAGGGGTGCGATATAGGGATGCGAGAGGGGGAAGGGGAAGTAATCACAAACAGGAGAAATCGCTTGAACGCCATCACCCCTAATCAATCCGCATCGGGCTCCCGGGCACATCTAGTATACCCGCATCCCGCTGCTGCGGCACAAACCTGCCCAGAGGACTCGGCTCGATCTGACGCTTGTGCCTTCTCCCGAGCAGCGTCGCGTTGTTCATATCCAGATCAAAACCGCCTCCACCGCGCCTCGCTGAGCCCTGGTCACGCTGACCTGCCCGGCCGCCCTGGTACAGCTGCGACTCGGCAGTCCGGCGATCCGCACCACCCGCGCCTGCATATGGCACCTGCTGTTGCTGCTGCTGCTGCTG
>WSLM01001034.1:0-10694 GCA_019677335.1 Ceratobasidium sp. UAMH 11750 | reverse complement strand
AGCGCCGAGATCCGTGGTTTGCACGTTTGAGCGTCTCCAATTCAGGTGGGGGGAGTGACCTTGCAGAAGCAAGGTGATTTTCTCGGGCTCGGGCAAGTGTCGGCTAGCAAGCCGTTAGCTCTATTATAAGGGAGCCTTTCATTCCCGTACATCGTTAAATTTCGCATGCTCTACTAAGACATATCGAGGACATAGGTTGCCCGTAGTTTGTGCGTGCGATTCGACAGAATATATACAGTCGAAAGCCAGAATTCGTATAGCCAAGAATCCGTATAAAAGCGTTGAAAACAGCCGACTTGCTTTTCCCAAGTGAATTTGCAAATTGAATCAGTGGTGACAACGTTGTCTCAGACACGCTCGACAAATCACCCCTGTGCTGCATACCAGAGGCAAGGGCCATAATTATGTGCCTTCATAGCACGCACGTTACGGTGTAGTGACCCTTACATATCCGTATCGCATGGGGCACGCGTATGGGAATGTATCACGTGGATGCTTCTCTGAGACCAGAATCTGCATGATTGTCTCATTTCCAATTTCCCGAATGTATACGAATTCTGGCTTCCGACTGTAGCCAGACCAGGTTCACGGGCCACGTGACTCGGGATTTGAAGCAACCTGACCCGTTGATACAAACTTGCTCACGACCACCATGGCCACACCGACCTCGTTCAAGGCTTGGAACGATTCTCGCAAACACCTCGAAGATGCCATCCAGCGCTACCTCGAGCACTCGCAAGCTCTCGAGGCTGCTGTTCTTTATCGCAGAGATGGTACCTTTGGATGTGGCGCGCTGGATGAACTCTTCGCCGAAGTCCGCGAGGAACAAGCGTCTACCAGCCCGAGGAACGAAAAACTCAAACAAGCAAGCGTGGCACTGAACCGAATCTACAACCAATCTACGACGTTTGTCCCTATCCGGTCTCTGTCCCACGATGTTCTTGTCTATATCTTTACTCTCGTCTGGGATAAATGCAGGTTCTTCCCTAGTAGCGACCGCGAGATCACCAGGTGCGAAATCACCAAAACGATACTGGCAGTCTCACACGTCTGTACCGATTGGCGAAGGCTCGCTATCAATACCCCCACACTCTGGACCCATGTGGATATCATCGACAACGGTCGTTATAATTGTGGACGGGGCGAGTGGGACATGATGTGGTTGGGGCGTGCGGGCTCTGCCCCACTCTCGGTACAAGTCGCCATTCAGGGCGATGTCGAGAGAAACTACACAAAAGGTGCACTCAATTGGCTGGTCCCACATCTGAGCAACGTCTGCTCGCTTGGTCTTCACGCAGACTCGCATCACAAGCTCCAAGCGGCACTCGCATATTGGATGTCAAACGGCACGCCCGGAGTTGTGCAAGACTTAAGCCTCACAGGGCGTTCCGAGCCACTTCCGTGGTACAATAATGAGAACTTTATGGACGAGCTCCCCCTCGAGCGTGCCATTCGCAGTTCATTTCTGGCCCCTATACGGATTCTTCGCCTAAAACACGTATCGATCTCGTACTCCAGTGAGGTCTTCTGCGATCTTGTTCATCTCGAGCTAGTATCCATACCTTCCATGACGTGCCCGACGATCCCCGTGCTGGCCCGTTGGCTGGACGCCAGCCCGGATTTACGTATCCTAAAGCTCGAAATGCTAGACATGGGGCTCGATAGGTATTCTCCGCCTCGCGAAATCGAGCTGAACGTGCTGGAGAGACTTGACCTAGTCAAACTATCCCGGGATCCCTGTTCAAGACTGCTCCCGTTACTCAAACCCGGACCAGGCGAACTAAGCCTACGACTCGAGGCCCCCATCAATTCTACAAACGCCGAGGCTGTCCGATCTTTTTTGGACCGCTCAAACGTGACCAAGCTTTATATCAAAGCACCGTACCCCGACTGGTCCTTGGCAGTCGATTGCTTCGCCACTATCAACGACTTGCGCATGTTGGTGGTAGACTTTAACGAATTTCCCTTTAACGAGTGCGACGCTTTCCTCAAGGCGCTTTTACTACTTCGGGATCCTTCCACGAGCTCGACAAGTCGATGGCCAAATCTCCGTACCCTTTGGTTAATCGAAGGCGCATTTGATTTTGCTGATATCAAAAATACCATCAAGGGTTGTCATGTACGAACTCTGATACTGTCCCTTGTATCGTCTGACTGGATGGCAAAGCGGGAGCTCGGACCTCTGGTGCATCTGATCACGGAAGACGCCTTGCCAAATGTGGTCATTGGAGATTGGGATACTAGGTGTTAGATTCAGTTTCGAGATTGGTTCGCTACGTAAATGCATCGTGTAAATAAGCTTGAATATAATTATGTCTATGTATCCTTGACTTTCTGCTTCTGTCAATCGTCGCCAGTGTTGTCCAGTGCTCATCCAATAACTCCTGTGTATACGCGTGTACGATCTCTCATAGTCCTGGCCTGACAGCTCGCCCGTAACCTTCAACTCTCCCCACTAGCCCTGAGAACACAACTCGAACAACACTTGAGACAACAAACTAATCAAATTGTAGTACACACAGAATACGATCATGTACGAGTGTATCTTGACACATAAAGTCCAAACGAGTGCGCATACAAGCACAAAAAAGTCCCAAAAACTAGATATCCATCTACTAAATCAAACTCCAAACCGAAACAGCCACACCAATCATCGCCCCAACACCAACACACAACGCACTAGCCGAATTGGCAGAGCCAGTCGCGCTCGGACTCGCGCTCGTGTTTGTGCCAGTCTTGGTCGTGCCAGTGGAACCAGTCGCGTGCGAGGCCGAGGCGGTTGCGCTTGGTGTAACGGTCGCGTTGTTGCTCGAGGGAGGAGGAACGCTCCCGCCGCTCGTCTCGACATACGACGCCCCCATTGGTTGGTGTTGGCATTGGATCACGGGTTGGAACGCTGGTGCGGGGTTGTGGCTCAACCTTTAAACACAAGCACAAATATTATTAGCACCCAGCCCGGACCAACAAGACTCGGACTCACGCAGCGGGCAAGAAATATCCAACAGCTAGATCAACAGTGCCCTGGTACCAATCATGCTGCAAACTAATAACGCCCGCAGGCTGATTTGGTAGGGCATCAAGCATTTTGGTGTACCCGTTGAACAAATCGGTGCTGAGGGAACCCGAGTTGACGGACCAGTCGTCTGTGTCGAATCCGTCGGTCCAGATTACGGGTGTTAGACCCATGGCTTTGGCGATTGCGCGGACGCGGTCGTCTAGAACAGCCATAATAAGTTACAAATGCGTGGATGAGCGGGGTGAGGGAGGATTCTGACGTACCGCAATCTCCGTACGGTGGGCGAAAGTACCGCGGTGTGACTCCAAGCACGGCCTGGATCGCTTGGCGCGTCCATCCGAGCTCGGCGACGATTTGTTCGTTTGTGAGCGTAGTCATCTGGGGGTGAGTCCTGTGGATTTGTGTAAATATTGATCCATCCATTTTACTTGGTGGAACGTGATTTACCAAGTGTGGATCGCAATCTTCGCATGAAATTCATATCAGCACTGGTTACCCGATGATGCAAAGACGGAATCAAACTGACCTCATGTCCAGCGATGTACGTAGCTTGGAGGATTTCCGGGTGGTTGACAATGTTGGCACCGATAACATAAAAGCTCGCTTTAAGCTTCTTGTCGGCGAGATAGTTGAGGACTTTTGGGGTCTAATTGTTTGTTTAGCCGGGTTCATTTCACATCTGCTTGGCGCGACTCACATAAGGACTCGGACCATCATCAAACCTGCACCAATTAAAACCCGCCCTAGCTCAACCTCGTCACAACCACCACCGAGAAAAAAGACTCACGTCAAGCCCCAAGCCAACTTGTCAGGACACGTAACAACATCCGTCTGGCGCGTGCACAGACCACAGCTCCACCAGCAATTCTTATCGGCCCCACTCGCAGCCGACGCATCCGGATTGAGCGAGCAGAGGGTCGTCCCAGCCGGTGCGTCGTCGGGTAAGATCGCATTGGGTTTCAAGTTGGGAATTTGGATGCCTGAGGCCGCGACTTCGGCGAGCCACTTTTTTACTTCGGGAGAATCGGTCGGGATGCGCTGGCCGTAGGGGACGACAGGGTATCCGGACATGTTGGGAACTAGGATCAAGGTGAGCGAAAAAAAAAAAAAATTGTGGTGAAAACTTGCTGGCTGGGAGTTTAGGCGCGCCAGAGATGGTGGGCGGCGCACCAGCTACCGGAGTCGCGGAAAGCGGGACAGGCGGCTCGGTCGGCATGCCCTGCGAGATCTGGGGGAGCGAGGGGATCGCATGGGGGTCAGCCTGGCGCTCGACAAAGGGGCGGGCCGCGTCGCGATGAGGATGGTGCAGGTGGGCAGAGGCAGCCGAGAGGGAGAACAAGACAGTGAGTGCCGTGCGGGCGACCATAGTGGAAGGGGGAATTAGCACAGGTACGCATGCTCGCTTATCCCTTGGCACATTTTGTAAATTTAGCAAAGCGTGGATCACTCTTGGCAACCGCATCTCACGTGACACGGTCAGAAACTCCGGTTGCCTCTTCCTGTTGCCTTGCTCGGGCTGATCGCTATATCGGGTACACTAGGCGAGCGGAGTGTGGAAGTACGCATGACACATTTTTCCGGTATTTTTTGTGTATTTCTGTGGGAATAAACAAAATCATGCTCACGTGCCACGAACGAGTGGCGTCGACGCGTCTCGCTTTCTCCAGGAACCATAAACGAAAATTGACCACTGTCACCCCAACGAGCAACCGCGTCAACTAGCTCTTTGCAATAACCACTCGTGTGAACCTCTCTTCTCGGCCCCTTTCTGCCTGTGCAGCCGGTATTCTCGACGCTGACACAATTCTGGTGAAGGGCCTATACTGAACCTTTTCTCATAAGTTTGAGGCATCGAGGATCGGTTGCGTTGTGTATAGCGGGCCAAGGTTTGTCCGAGCCATGGTGCTGTCAGATTAAATATGTCATACACGTTTTGTGTTAGTAAAACCGTGTTCTTGCTTATGATCGGTACTTGACTGGGTGCATTGTAAATCGATTCCATGTGAGGGTTGCGCGTGCCAACCCCCACGCATACACGCTCCCTATTTCATCTCACGCACATCATTTCACATTCGTTCTTTCCACTACTATTTAAACCCGCCTACTCTTGTACTTACAGACCAACCGCCCTTGAACCCGAGTCGTCCGGCAAATCATACGCTCACGTAAGCTCCGACATCGCCAGCCAACTCGTGTTCGGCCTTGAGGTACCTCGGACCTCCCGCTCAATCTGCCGAGTAGAGGTCTTTGGAACAACATTGTATGTCACTGATTCATGCCTACTAATTGAGTACCTCCACCAAGCCAGATGTTGCGCTATTTCACATCAACCTTCTACCATGATAAGGGGAGCTGTCTATTCGACCATCCGGGGGCGCATACCGGAAGCGGGGGACAAGGTCGCCCGAAAATCACGACTGCATTCAATCAGCCCCATATCACCTTGGGCGCTATTGTTCGCCTCTAGACAAACACCTCAGGCCTCGATAGGGTCAGTAGACACCTCGCACCCCTACGCATACACCCACACAAGCCAATCAGCTCCAGGGAATTAATCGGGCGCTGCTCAAATGCGAGCCAGGACGAGATATCGACGTCAGAAGGGTAACTGTACTACCGCATATTGTTACAGCCATATGAACTTTGGTATTGATTACGCATACATTTCAACGCACCCGCCCTACAAAAAGTCCGCAACCCCCCTCCTCCCTCGCCTAGTCGAGCTTCCTCACGATGTCTATTATCGTCTCGCTCGTCAAGGGCGTCCTTGACCCCATCTACTCGCTCGGCGTGCTCCTAGGTCTCCTCGGCTGGGACGCGGGCCTGCACATTGCCAACTACATCTTGCCCAGGAAACCTGTCGGCGCCGTCGTCCCCCTGTGAGTCTTACGACCTGCAAATTCGCTCGATTGCTTACACTAAACCCAGGGGAACTGGCGGATACGGCGGACGCTGGGGCGAGTACCAACCTCCGCGTCCAGGCGACGCGCGCTCGCCATGTCCGGCACTCAACGCACTTGCCAATCACGGTTCGTCTTGCAACCCGTGTTCCACGCCCGACTGACGTTCCGTGTCTGATAGGCATTCTCCCCCGCAACGGGCGCGGGTTCACATGGTAAGGTTTCGTTGATCAAAGTCATCGATCAGGGTCGAGACCGTGAAGTTGTTGCACATAGGAAGGAACTCGGCCAGGCTGTTCAGCACACGTATAACCTCTCTTCGACGCTTTGTATCCAGGTCCCATGGTCCGCCGCAAAGTTTTCGTTCAAGGGGCGTGATTGGAATGAGCAGATGACTTTGGACGATCTCAATGCACATGGAGGTATCGAACACGATGCTAGTTATACTCGTACGTTTACATTTTTCGTTGATTTGGCGAGACTGAGTCGGTGTCAGGCGCGGACGTAAAATGGCAACCCGACCAATCTGTCCCAAACGCCGAGATCATCCGAGGACTGTACGAAATGGCTGGACTGGACATGGACAAGTGAGTCGTTTTCGTCGCTTTACTGGCAAATTCCACTGACGACTCACCGAAACCAGCTTGAAACCGACCGACACGTTCGAGCTCACGGACTTTTCCAACTGCCTCGCCTATCGCCGCGCACACTCGAAATTCTTCAACGGACAGTACCTCATGAGTACCAACGCCAAATTATTCGGCTGTATAAACTCTGCGATTGCTTATAAGGGTGCGTCTTCCCGTATTACGCCGTTCCCTATTCGCCCACCGACCGTCATGTAATGAATCACTCACACGCGGACGATCGACAGTCTTTGCCGGTAACGCGGCCGATCTCAAGACCTGGTTCCTCGAAGAACGGATGCCAGACAACTGGGAGCCGAGAGTCCGGTCGCGCTACGGATTTACGATTGCGCACCTCAACTGGTTGTCCGTTTACCCTCCCTCATTTATCGTTTCTCCCGGTGACTGAGGCACGTTTAGATCGTTCCGAATCGAGTATGGGATCTCGTGTGCGGGAAATTTGGAGGAAAAGGTCAAGAAGGATGGGAAGAGGATGTGAACGTTGACTGTACATAGATTGTGTGAAGTGAGGTGTCAGGCGAGGGTGCTACGTTTTTGGTAACTCGGTGGACAGGATGTATCGATTTTTGTTCCTGATGTCTCGGGATCGATCGTCCGTCGACCCTGGTTATTCTTGCTCAGAATTGAAATTATAAGCGAGAGGATGAAGCCCACAACAATAACATCCGACGGCGGGTCACAAGGACTTGCATATCGACGGTGGGTGCTAACATAATCACACGCTTTGGCAAAGCGCCGGGCAGTATATCGCGCATATACCAAGCCCGGGGGTTTGATCCCGCCGAAGGACTAGTCCTCTGGTTCGCTTTCTAATGAACACCAGCGATGTGCAACTACCCCGAGAAAATGGTGACCACTTCACCTTGTCATGAGACTACCAGGATGTATGCACTACTCTTCGAGCCGAACATTCACTTTGTTACAGTTACACCTTTGCAAGTCTTTGCATATAGCTCAAGACACACTAAATTGGTATCGCGCGGGAAATACTCTAGCCCGATTTGTAGCTTAACTCATATCGTGCGCCACGGCATGAAGCAGGATGATCTTTTTTGACTAGGCTGAGCGGCTCGGCGCCCGATGAGCTGGATATGGTAGCAAGACTTTGGATGTTCGAGGTATAAAATCAGGGGGGTGGACACCTCTCCCGGGCCGTGCATCAATTTACTGTAGATCTTTCCCCCATCCGTGATTATGTCTCCTTCTGGTGAGACTGAGCGTCGTTTCGTGCGTTGCGCGCGTCAGTGCTGATGGATTGTGTTAGTTAGTGATTATTCTGGATACGAGGGGGCTCCGGTTGTCAAGTCTGCGATCGTCACCGGGGGCGCTCAAGGTATTTCTACTCACTCTCGATGGTCCTATACAGTTGCTAACCATCCCATCACGATCGCAAGGCATCGGCCTAGCCCTTGTTCGTCGTATGTCCTTCTCACCTAATCCATCGCACGCTAACACTCTATATATCGATCTCCGCGATCATCACAGGACTAGCCCAAGACGGGTTCAACGTCATCCTCAACGATCTCGCATCCAAATGCGAGGCTGGTCAAGCCGCGGCCAAGAGTATTTCTTCGGCCACCGGTCAGCGGGTTATATTCATGGCCGGAGATGTGTCGAGTGAGACGGATGTGGATGCGCTTGTTCAGAGGGCTGTGGATGAGTTTGGGGGTCTTGATGTGGTATGTGTTTTCGTGCTTTTTTGTTTGGAGTGAGCGGGGTGGCTGATTGGTATGTGTATGCGCGTTAGATGGTCGCGAATGCTGGCGTGTGTACGGTCAACTCCATCATGGACAGTACGTATCTTCTGCGTTGGTCTCTGACTCGAACTGACTAGGTTTTACTTTTGAACTGTTTAGCTACAGTTAGCGAGTGGAACTTGAACATGAACGTCAACGCTCTGGGTGCTTTATTCTGCTACCGTTCCGCTGCACGACAAATGATCAAGCAAGGCCGGGGCGGGCGGTTGATTGGTGCGTCGACGGTGTGCGCATACAAAGGTGAGTTTTATCCTCGTTTATCATAGAGAGAGTATATGTCGAGCGGGGTATATAGGGAACCAGTCTGTCGCTGCGTACTCGGCGAGCAAGTTTGCGATGAGAGGTCTTACGCAGGCTGCTGGTACGTACTGTCTAACTTGTTCCGGGGACTTAGCGCTGATGAATCGTGGTAGCGTTGGAGTTTGCACCGCACAAGATCATGGTCAACAGTTTTTCTGGTGGATGCATCAACACGGCTATGCGTGGGTCCTTTTGGCTCAATAATATATGCAACGCCCTCTGATGATGTAGGTGTAGACCACGATACTGCTCAGACGGTTAGCGATCGTATGAATCTACCCAAAGAGATGTTGATCAAGGGTGTAAGCTCATAAGCTCCATCATATTGATACCATTTACTCACTGTTGGTAACCACATAGGCATACTCTCAAATTCCGCTCGGGTACTGCGGCGAACCCGAGGATGTCGCTGGGCTGGTATCATACCTCGCTTCTCCTGCCTCGCATTACATGACTGGTAAGCCCCTGTTCCCTTTCTCAGTAAAAGGGACCAAATTCATGTGCACTTGGGCTTGTAGGTCAAAGTATCTCGCTAGACGGAGGTATGCAGATGTTCTAAGGAGGTCCTAGATTAGTCTTCGTGCGTTTTTCCCGTCTGAATTTAGTGTATATATGTGCGTTGCTTTGAAGCCATTGTCCATGAACATTATGCTAGTACGGGAAAACTCCGAATTTCCCTTGAGTAAGAACATAGCAGAATTCTTCAAGTTCCCTTATTCTGATCGAACTTTCACCGTGTTTTGTGCAAGAGAAACCCCTAACCGAAATATTGTCTACAGGCATAACCACTGCAGCGACTATTCAGTGGTTGTATCAACAGGCTACAAAAGCACATCAAATAGGACTACTCAGGGAACGGTTTATATAGGGGAGGCAGGGATAACATGAAACTATGAACGATGGCAGAAACCGAGCCCCACCTCCAAACTTTGGCGCATCGAGGAGCAGGGGACAAATTCTAGAAAAGATGTTGGTTTTAACGTGACCCCAACAAAGGAGAAATGGGTGAACAATTCTCCAGAGAGTACTCACACTGAGCACTGCACAGCTCGTTCTTGTATTCGAGAGCAGCTTGTTGGTCACTGGTGTTGCACTTGTCCGTGATGCAGCTTGTAGCAGCGTCGTTGAAATCACTACTATCGCACATACAAGCCTTGCTTAGACTGAAATCCCGAGAAAAGGCTCCATGAATCGGCATCTGCAGTAACGAGCGCTACAAAAACTTACGCGGGTCCACATCCAATCCTCTTAGCGGCCGCCACAGCGCAAACATAGTCGCAGAGAGGGAGGTTGACGGCGACGACATGGCCGGCAAACAGGGCGACGAGAGCAAAAGAACACTTCATAGTTATAGAACGTAACGCAGAAGATTGGTTGAACTCTTGATGATGTCTTGACCACCGAGACTCCGCTTCCTTTATAGTTTCGTAGCCTACCATATGGACAACATACGTCCAAACATATACATATACTGCGGGAACAGGATCGGCCGAAATTTGGGCTTGACTCAGGTTAACATTTCAACTAAGATTATGCTAAAACAAATGTAGTAAGTTCCCCGTACCAAAATTTAACCCAAATTCACCCCAAAAATAGCCAGGTCCCCAGGCGTGTGAATAGGCATAAATTATTGGCAGAAAGCACACCACAGTACTGTATATGCTCTGCCATAAAGTCGTTTATGTGCACAGTTATCTTGTACATGAGGTTGAATGGTTGCCTGGGTGCTTAAATATCGAACAAAGCCATTCTGAACAACTCCTCATATCGAATACATTACTCTCTTGGAGTCTTGCATTCAGTATCACCGTGGACGGCTCGCCTTCTGAATTTCAGCGGCGCTTATGAGGCTGCACCACGTGACAGGCAGCCGAACCTTATAAACAAAATTTGACTCTGGTCACTCTGACGATCAACCACAACCAAAACTTCAATTACTCGTGTGAACACTTAGTCTTTATTCTCGGCCTCTTTCTGCCTGTGCAGCCAGTATTCTCTACGCTGACGCAGTTCTGGTGAAGGGCCCATACTAAACCTTTTCTGTTAAATTCGAGGCATCGAGAATCGGTTGCAT
>WSLM01001033.1:0-10708 GCA_019677335.1 Ceratobasidium sp. UAMH 11750 | reverse complement strand
ACTTTCACATCAGCCGGAGCCGTTGCAAAGCTTTTCGACATTTCGTGCTTTGTTCACACTGGCCCACTGTTTGCCAACCTTCAGAACATGGCGTTTGAAGCTGCTTCGACTACGAAAGGTGCAGCTCTAGTGAGCAAGCTCGGTAAGTACCCGGGTGAACTCTATTTATATATCTAGTCATACTGAACGATTGTAAACAGAGTCCTTGATCAAGTCGACCCCTCTTACACTCGGATACCATTATTTCATCCCGAACCCTGCGCCGAACGCTGCTGGTCTCTCCCCAGAGTTTGATTTCCGTGCTGGCGTGAAGAAGGGGGATCCGACTGGCTTTGTTGTCGCAAAGAAGATCGCCGTATGTGTTGCTGGATTCCTTCCTAGCCACACCTAGCTAAGATCTTCCTATTTTTCAGAGCTCGCCCTCTCCTGCGGGACCCACCAATGTCGACTTTCTCGTGCTTCAGAATATCGGAGGCGGAATTGGCGGGTCGCTCGCCAATACCGTGATGCGGTTGGACACAAAGGGCGGACAACCTCCTGCCTCGGTACGGATTCCTCGTGTTCAGGCTACGGCATCAGCATATTGACGAGCGTACCCTGACAGTGCACACCGAACTCTACGATCGCAGTTCCGTACGCGACAAAGTACTGTATGTACAGTACCATGTTTCAGCCGCTGGCTTTTTGGCTGATCACCGAGTTCTTTCATCATTAGGGTTCTACATGTGATGCTTCGGTTCTGGAAGCCTTTCGATCGTGATGCTTTGTCCTGGCCCGCCGGTTCGCGTTTCGTTCTTCTTGGGAGATCACACGGGATTGTGTATATTTGCATTTCTTTTCTTATGGGATAATCGGTTCGCGAGGTAGACTGAGGTGCGAACTACTCAAGACCAACCATTCAAGGGTTCAGCCAATGACGTTTTTAGTTAAGAAAGGGGTGTAATGGCCCATATGGTGAGCCAGGTACATCAGGATAGACCGGGAGCTGCCTGTCTGGCTGAAACTACTCCGAAACTCGGGCCCGAAGGCGGACCATACGCACGATTTCATGCGCCAAGAGTTCTGAATGCCGTGGCGCCAGCGGAAAATGCCGAAGCCTTGACCGACTCTTACATTCAAAGAAATGTGAGAGTAACCACTGGATCTATCGGCGCGCGGGACGATAACTGTTACCTTTTTTTTTATTTAAATGTTATGTATTTAAAGTCGAGTCAAGGCGGGCCTTATCGCGCGGCTCACTGTTACCTTGAAATTGACCTTGTTTGTGTCAAACGGTGCAGACAAGGCGTCACAGGATCACAGGATCACGTGACTAATTTGCTCCCTGCCTGATCCATCACAAGCTCCAAAAATTTATTGAGCCTGACTAGGATGTTGACTTCGAACGACTGCTGGACCGGCAAAAGCGGGTTGAATGGAAATTCGAGATTCTTACCTCTGTGCTCTTTCACTGCAACTTCCACATTGATCTTGCCCTGTCAACCCACGAAGTTTCCTCGGAGAATAACAGCTATCTCCTGACCACCCCGTGAGCAACCTCATTTACATGCTGTATCAATTACTCGATACACTCACGTCGCGATTCGAACTATAAATAGGAGTGGGTACTCAGCGGCCCGCCATGTTTATTTTTGGCCCCTCGAAGCTTGTCGTGCTCACGAGTCGCGTCGATTAGCGGCCCGCAGGGGGTACTCGCTGGCAAGGCAATAGCCCAACTTGTAGCTAAACATACCGTGCTGATGCTATATAAACGACGGTGAGCAGCGGGCTCTGACCATGGATTTGCGCATATCTCTCATCATTGCTTTGCCAGTCGAACTCGAAACAGGATGTTGACTTTCCAGCTCACCGCTGCGTTCCTCGTTGGGTTGGCCGCGGGATCGGCTGTTAGGCGTGCTGCTCCAGGCGAGTATTTGTGAAGTTGTCAGTTCGACTTTTTGCTTAAAGAGGGTCCCGCTTCTAGTCGATGGCCTGGCAGGTTATGCAACCTTGAACGGTGGAACGACTGGCGGATCTGGTGGGGCCACGACAACGTAAGTTGCATTGTTCTGTAAAATCGGTCCACTTTATGAGTAAATTTTATCGTTTCAATAGGGTTACTTCTCTCGCTGCCCTGCGCTCTGCTGTAGCAGGAACTTCGCCTAAAATTGTCAAAATATCTGGCATTATCACCGGTGGTACGTTACTACATCGACCGGGGTATTCGAGAAACCTAACTCTTTGCCTCCATTAGATGGCGAGGTAATTGATATCGGCAGCAAGTGAGTTTGTTCGCGGGCATATTTGATCACAAAAGGTTTACGTATGACAGAACTACTGTGCTGGGTGTTGGATCGAACTCTGGTGTCACTGGCGGGGGGTTCCGTATCAAGGTGAATGAGTCACACGAGAGCTTGGGGACGTTGCTTACCACGATGTGCTTCTTAGAACGGCCAAAACGTGATCGTCCGCAACCTGAAGCTTTCCAAGTCACCCGCACCAACAGATTTGATTGGTTTGCAAAACGCGACCAATGTGTGGATTGATGTAAGAATACCTGTCCGTAACTTACTGGGCCTGGCACTTACTTCCACTTATATAGCATAACACAGTACGACCGATAAAAGCCGCTATCTATCAGCCAACTGATTATGTTTATTTTGCCCAGTTCACTTCGGACCTTGATCATGGGAAGGACTATTATGACGGTCAATGCGACATCACGCATGGCAGCGAGTGAGTTTGAACTGTGGGCATAGTAGAGGCTAGGCGATTCATCCAGTTCCGTAGCTTTGTTACCGTCTCCTGGAACGTCTTCACCGAGCACTACAAAGTTTCTTTGGTCGGTCATTCCGATAAAAACGCCGCTGAAGATACTGGCCACCTCCGGTTAGTCCGAGGCTGACCTTGTAACTAATGACTATTGCTGATGTATGCGTGTTTTATAGAGTCACCTACCAGTGAGTTGTTGATACGTCGATGTAGGAGTTCTTTCGTGCTCATAACTGGGCAGCCACAACTACTTCCTGAACGTTAACTCTCGCCTTCCCTCGCTTCGCTTCGGCACAGGGTATGTGAGGATTTTTTTTCCCCATTCCCACGCTAGCTAATGCAACGGGATAGCCACATTTACAATAATTATATGAAGAACGTCTTTGATTCTGGGGTTGATTCTCGTGATGGCGCTCAAGTCCTTGTTGAGGTATGCGAAAGAAATTCGGCCAGATAATGGATGTATGCGCTAATTTTCGTTCCTCGAATGATAGAGCAATGTTATAGATAGCGTTTTGCTTCCTATCGAGACGGCGCTCAATGGCGGATAGTGAGACTTCCGGAAATACTATATTCGCTCCTGCTGATCGCCCAACCTGATTCTATAGCGCCGTACAGCGAAACAATTTGCTCATCAACACGACGATGGATACCGATTTGGTGACTGGAACGTTGACCACTGTCCCATATTCATACACGTGAGGCAATTTCTTGTCAACCCACCCGAGTGATTTGCTGACCAACCGCCCCCTACAGTCTTGATGCGGCAAGCACCGTCTCTGCTATCGTGTCGAAGAGTGCCGGAGCTGGAATAGTTACCTTCTAAACAGACGCAATTACATTCTGGAATAAACAGTCTTAGCACTGGATTGAATATTCGTTTCATTTGCACATCACGCTCTCATCGCAACATGACAATCGTCCTGCATTTACTGTTCAACGACCTCCAGGCCCCCACGCCCACGGGCTCTCTTGAGCTCGGGCTTCCCGCGCAAGATCAACGAACGCCCTGGAGAGCGTGTTTCCTGCTGCTGCTTGATGGTCTGACCCCCCAATGGGTGTTCCACATTCAGGGCACGTGCTCCGTTGCATCGCGCCGCCGCACTACCAAATTTGATAAGTCTCGCCCCTTAAGCAATAGCCGAATACTTACCTCTCCGATTACATATGGATGTCCGTTTACACATTCGTAGAAATGACCTGTGTGGCCTAGCGATAGGAGATTAGTTAGCAACCTTGAGCTAATAGTGAAGAAATGTCTCATTGACTTACTCAGATGATCGGAGCCTTCCATCAATGCTCGCATGATGCTCCTATTTTCCTCTCGCGTGACCGCCGAATACCACTTGCCACCCGCCACAGACCGCTTCAGGTCGCGCCAGCCATCGATGATAGGCTCCGACGGAGCACGGAAATGGGTTTCAAGCCATTCCAGGCGTGCAGGGCGTTCATTCGGAGACCATCGCATGGTGTACTCCTGAACAACCTTTCTTCGCAGCGCTACAGCATCCTCATGGCCTTGATCGCATAATTGCAAGAGCGCGGACTTGGTGGCTGACGTCAGCGCTCCGCTCTCGATTGTGTTGTGGCACCGGTGCGCGGCTTGCTCAAAACGGGCTTGCATAACCACCACCTGGCATTTCGCGGCCTTGTTCCAAGACTCGGATGCCTCTGCGAAACCGAGGGCAACCTGCGAATCATGAACAGCACGTTCAAGGAAGAACTCGGCGAGTTTGGTCCACGGAACGCAGTTTTCGGACGAGGAATCGCGGGTACGAATGGCCTTGCTGGCTTGCCCCGCAGTCTCGGCCAAAACGAGCAAAGTACGGATTGTCATCCAGAATGCCTCAATAACAAAGCGTAGGCTAGCTCGTGGGGGGGGGCTGGCCGATCCGCATACGGGCAATTCGGAGAGCTGTTTGTTCGGTATCGCGGGGGGCACGTTGAGGGTGTTCAGCGAAGTAGCTCATTTCTTCCTGGAAAAGGGTAGCTAATGAAGCTTCGTAGGTCTGTGCCGTAGAGTCTCGATGGACTGAAATCCGGTGGGCTTGCCCATATGCTGCCAAGATCTGCTTTGTGGCTCCTCGCCAGGCTTTGGAATAGCTCGGGGGGAAGGCATGGTACTCGCTCAGGTTATCGAGCACTGGCGGTGGGGTTGGACGATCTGGCTGTTTTCGGAGCAAGATATCGAGATTGTCCTTGGCCGTTGTAAGCACTCCCAAGCCCGGCTGGGTGTACGACTCGCAACCGCTAACGGCAGAAACAACCTTGGCTTCTAAGCCTGCGAGTGCTTTGTCAAGGCTATTTTCGGCTTGGGAGAGCGATTTCGAGAGCTTCGTCGAAATATTGTGTTGCATAATCGCGAGGTTTGAGCCTTTGCAGATACGGCCGTAGCGGAGTGCGGTGATATCACCTCGACATGTTGGGCATACAGGACGAGTTCGGCTTTCACCGTGAGTTTCCGGGGTGATTGCATGCTCCCATTTCCCAGTGGAGTTGTCGCGAGAATAAAAGTCGCCAAGATGCGTTATGCCGTCCAAGGTCTCAACTGTGAACACATGGCCGCAAGCAAGTGTGATGGTCATCGAGTCCAAGGAGCCATCATCTTCTAGGTCTCGAAGGGAAGTGTGCATGATAAGGTCAACGACGGCGTCAAGCATGTCCTCGCGCGCGCATATACGACAGGTTTGACTCGTGCAAGGTTCTCCACAAACTGTTGTAGTGAATTCGTGAGTGCAGGATGTCATGGGCCACGGGGATACATACCTGAGGGACAAGGGTGCCCACAAGGTAGAATATTAAGGCACTTTTCATCGCATGGAAGTCGTGTACACGCCTAAATATCATAGACATCCTTCAGCATCTGGAATGCCCGATTGGATTGAACCTTACCATTCCACAAGTAGCGGGGCATTCGGCATGAGCGCATTGCCATGAGCACTTTCGAACGCAGGGATTGCACACCACAGAACAAGGTTTTGGGCACGTGTGATGGGGACAAGTTTGCCGGCATGGTTGGTTGCATGAGCCGGAGCATTGGTGCCCCGGCTCGCACTCATCTCGGCAATCATGGCCACAGAAAAGGCGGCGGCCGCAAGGGTGTGGTACGTGGACGATTCTCGTGATTTCCGCAACTTCGCCTTCGGCCCCTGTATTCAGCTTTTGACAGTCTCCACAGGATGCCGCACACGACTTGGAGCAGCAGGAGTACCCGATTCCGCAAGGTTCTTTGCATACGAACGTGCTGGGGTCCTGATAGCATGGCATCCTTGCGCTATGTTCGCACCTCGGTAGTTTCTTCTTGACAAATTGCGCACACTTGATCTTTTCCGGCAAGCGAGACAGATAGCTGCGAGTAAAGTATCAGTTTATCCTCCCGTGATATATTAAAATATTGGGCCTACCAAGGCGCCGAGGGGTGGGTATGGCCACACGGGAGGGAGATTCCTCGAACAGGGAACCGGCAATCGCCACACCCCTTCGTGCATTCGAAGCATTTCCTGTCGCAGGGATGGGACAGCGGACATAGCTTGAGACAACGCTCGTGACATTTGGTGGCGATATGGTTGGGATCGTCGGCGTGGCACTAGTGTCGTCATGACGTTAAAGAGACTTCATGAATGGCGGGCACAGGCATCGTACCTTAAAGGGACAATGATGTCCACATGTCAGCAGGGCTGCGCAAGGCCGAAGACATCCTCCTGTACCGGCAGCGTGGGTGAATAATGGAACAAATATTATGCTACTAGAGCTTACCGTCGGGCGAGATGATAGGGATCACTCCTGGCTGGTCGACCCACTGGATGTAGTCTGGGTGCTGGTTGCACGAGATCGGTATGGCTCTGCCGATCGACTCGTTTGCATGAAGTTCTTGAAGGACGGTTGCCCACATAGAGCTCCCACGTGCAAGTTCAGGAGCATTGCCGAAGATGTATAGGCCATGCTTAGCGCGCGATAACCCTACGTTAACTCGGTTATTGGACTATATAAATACGTTACAAATAAGATAGCCATGCGTAGGATATATTACTTGCCTTCAGGAAACCAATTTGGGAACGTGCTCCCGGCGTATGCTGCAAGCTCGAGATGTTTCCATCGAATTTCGTGCCATTATTTCGTACTAGGCTCAAGATAATAACGCTGCCCTCTTCCCCTTGGAAATTATCGAGGGTCCTGGAATTTTGCGATTGAAGAATTATTAGCGGAGGTAGAGCATTGGACCCACCGAATTAGCACACGACTAGACGCCTGTACCTGCTGCACAGACGTTACATCTTCATCTTCGATACCGTGTTGATCCAAGAGCTCAGAATCACGCTCGTCAACGACGGTTGTGACTACATCTTGCAGACGCTTGCGAATCTTCGGAATTTGGCCCAGATATGCAGCGAGAATAACGATGTCCTTCGGCGAGTTGTAGTACCCTTGCCTAAGTTAACATAAGTATATATGCGGGTTATTATTAAAGAAAAAAAATACGAACTTGAGGAGATGGAGGACGAGATCACGCATCATGTCGAGCTGCCAGGCAAGTAAACCTCTGATTTCACGAAGCGTGCAACAACAAACCTCGTAGGCGTTATGCTTTGATACAGCATCTTCGCCACCGCCGGTCTCTCGGTAATCATGGCTGACGAAAAAGACGTTCTTGTACATCCCACGGACTTTGGGGTACTCCAAGACGAGCGAATGATCCTCCAGTTTGGGATAGAGGGTATTCCTATATCACAATTAGCCTCATTGGTTCACGCAAATACCATGCTTTAATGCTGACCGGATTAGTGAAGAAATACTTGGTCGCATCCTTCGCTGCACATCCAATCGAGACATAGGGAAGCCCGACGACGAGAGCCGTTCCATGAGACTCAAGTCAAATCGATAAATTGGGCCGGTTGTACGATTATCGACGGATAATTCTGTTAAAATCAAAGTCAAAACCGAAGGCCCATTTACGGGGCTAATTTTTGAACCACGAACTATAGCTGTTGACGCTGGGGCGTAGTTGCAAAGGGTCACCAATCATGATGACTTGTTCGACAGATTGGACCAGGCTCGCCAATATATGGGACTCTAATACTTGTCCCGCCTCCTCGACAATCATTACCTTGGGCTGCATCCCCTGTAGATATTTGCGTGGGCTTGAGATTGGGCCATCGAATACGTCGAGTGACTTACAGAGAGAAGGGATACGACTTTTGCGGCACCTTCGATCAAACACAAAGTTAGAATAGACTTTGAAACCCTAATGAAATCAGACTTGCCCGTCGTTGTACAACCTACTATATGCGCTCGTTGCAGGATCGTGACTCGGTTCTACACGGAAACGGATGCGCGGTAAGCATCCAGTTCTTTGAAACGTTGATTTCATACCTGGTCCTGGATCTCTTGGAACTTCTGAAGCGCCTCAGTGTGTTTCCTTCTCAAGTTCTCGAAGTCGTCAACCTGGCTTTGGCGAATAGCTTCGCTGGCTGCCATGTACCAAACATCATAAAGGGTCGCTCGCTCCGATACTGACATATTCCAAACGCGTGGGTCATCCAACAGGCTTTCAATAGGTCTAGTTGTTTGAGGGATCTCCGGAATCTCTTCAAGTCCGTGCTGATACAGAAACTCTTGCACGAATTGATAGTGCTGCTGTTGGAGCTCGGCACCGCTAGCTGCTCGCACGTGAGATTCAGAGCGAGGAAAACATGGTGACAGAAATTACTTACCCTGTGGCATCTGGTCAGCTTCCTGGGACAAAACACTGAACTGGTTTAGGCTTGATACGGCACCCTTGGGCTTAGCCGATTGCTGTGGAAGCGTTGGCGGCGGTGGTTCGAGGAACGCGAGATCTCGTCCAGTGAGCCAGAAAGTAAGAACCGAGACATCGCCCTGCGTTTCACCCACGGTTTGCCATCCGTCCTGGCTCTCAGCAGCCTGGACGACAAGGGCCCAAATCCATGAAGGGGGAGCGGAGAATAATTCGTCGTAATGGAACGGGTATTCAGCCAATATGCACTGTTCCAGATGGTCTTGAGGAACATCTCGGGTGGCCAATTTGTTCATGAGATTAACCATTTCTGTTTCCGTGCTCTTCATCTCCCGGTAAGCAGAATTGATTGTTCGGTCCATTTTCGACTTGGCTTGGAGTTTCTCGGCATTGTCCAGCGAAAACTCCATAATTCGTTCGTCCGCCGCGTGCCTTGATCCTAAGCGAATTATGTTGTTGGTGATGTTGGCATCGAGTACCCCCTTCAGCATATGATCCAGAGCATGGTTCGTGAAGGCAACGAGCAGAATCGGCTGGACTTTATTCTTGATCAATACGCGAATGATCTCGAGGCCGGTGTAGCTCTAAAGAGAACGTATCACTCAGTACACAGGCTTGTGTCGTCGGGTATGTAGGATAATATCTATACCTTTCCGGTACCGGGAGGACTAAACAGCAGCAAACATGAGGAATACGCTCATACGAATATTTTCACACAAATACATACCCTTGAATCAAACAGACCTCACGAGTGAGGGAATCGACCACCGCTTCCGCCTGGCTGGGATCGAGCCGGCTGGCACGGCTAAGTTCAGACCTGGCTCGAGTGATGGAGTCTGGACTGGTGGTTATCAAAGGCAGCGATCCAATACCAGCCTCGGGAGGAAATAGATCTTTGAGTTCAAATGCAAACCGAGGGGTCAAGGAATACTCGGGAGGGTCAATGAAAGTCTTTTTGAGCTCCTCGGCGGGTTGGTGGCAAAGATATTGCGAAAACGGAAGGAACCCCGAGCTCTTCTTCAACGCTTCAAGGAATGGGCGAATTCCCTCGAAAAAGACGGGAGCTTCGACCAGAATTTGAGTCCCCGAGACTCCACGACGATTCTGGAGAGCGCGAACAATTCGAAGTTCTGCAGACGTATCAAAAAACGACACCCGGAGGGAGACTCGATCTTCGCTTTTCCTAGAAGATTCCACGAGATCCTTGGGCGAGCTTGCCACCGTTCCGACGTAAATATCCAAACGATCCGTAGAGTCTTTCCATATAAGCGCAACCAGGCCGCCTTGCATCAGCCGTTTCTTCGCGACTTGTTCCCAATATCCCGCACGACCCGCGGCCTGCTTGTTTCGAGCCTTGCCAGGAGGAGCATCAAAAACGATACCAACAGACGTGCCACGGTTGTTCAAGGCCAATGGCTCGAAAGTCACGTTTGTAAACACGCTAAAGATAACCGACTCTTGGACGTTTGCTGGTGCGGCATAGCGACCCCCTTTGGCTTTGATTATCTTGGAGAGGAGGGTCTCTGATGTGGAGGGTTTCCGAAGATCCGCAACAACAAGCTGAATTGCCATTCGGATCGGAGCGCTAAAATGACCCATTCAAGATTTGTCCCAAAATTGGAGGCTATTTCACTCACGTGAGCTCTTCGCGAAGCAGCCGGAACTGAATATCCAGCAGACGCTCGACGCTATTTTGGGGCTGGAAATGGGGTGCTTCTGGGAAGTTGGGAGGGAGATACGGATCATCTTCGCACATGAGCTCTTGGTGTGTCGGTTAGGGTTGCCGCGAGACGAGACAAGGCGAGACGAGATAGGGTCTGTCGGATATCTTTTGATGTCCCATCAAATTTGTCATCGAGACAAGCACCCGTCTCGAGGGTCAGTTACCACTAGCACGGATAAACAAAGAGCATGTATTAGTTATAGTGGAAGTAGCATACAAGCAGGTCAAACGGGAATGAAACCAACAAAACATTTGTGCCTACTCGATCAACTCATCACCGGGTATGTCAACCTTGCTCATAAAATCAAGTGTGCGGGTATCTAGTCCAGGGATACGACGACGCTTGAGTGAATGCTCCAGTACCTGGAGAGGCTCAACAGTCCTAGCCGCTATCCTGCTCCGCTTCTGGGTGCAGGTCAACTTGCTCAAGGAGAAAACACGTTTGGAACTGACGGAAGATGCTTGGACGGGTAAATATCCAC
>WSLM01001032.1:0-10709 GCA_019677335.1 Ceratobasidium sp. UAMH 11750 | reverse complement strand
ACAGTAATGTGGCAGTGCCAGCTACCTGCCTACCAAATTTGGGAAATTTGAAATTCAGGGTCCTGACATCATCAATTTAGTTCAATATGCAATATTCTCTAACTTTTGATCCAGCCATTCATTTTTTTTTCCCATGTGACCAAAGCCCCTAAATGCTAGAAAATACCCCTGGGTGAACACTGGGCGCACTGGCACAGGGGTGGGAAGTGTACCAGTGGACTTGTGCAGGCAACAAGGGCAGCCAAGACAGAGTCAGGTGACCAGTGGCTGCTTACACACACAGGATGACATGTCATCAAGGTCAAACAGCCACATACTGGATGGTACAGATCACAAAATATGGCACTCATTGCACCAGAGTGGTGAATACAGTAGTCTACAGTACAAGTACGTACAAGTACGTAAATGTACCAAAAAAACATTCTGGGGGTCAGGCTACGGAGCTACTTAAGGCTACCTTTGGCTACGTAGCTCTACGTAGCCTACGGTAGCAAACCTTGGTTTTGCTGATGTAAAAAGGCCTTCCTCCTGAACTTCGGAGACCCCGTCAAGAAGGAAAAGGCCATCCGGGACCTAGGGAGGTTAACACAGGAAACGGGTGCACAAGTTTACGCGACCCAATTCTGAACCCTAGCCCTGGAAGTAGATTGGAACCGCGAAGCCCTGATCGACAGATTCAAGGCGGGACTTAAACCCGACGTGAAGCAAGAGCTACTGAAACTGGAGCTGTATGGGGCCCTCAAGGACTCGTCCCTCAAGGAATGGATAGCCATCGCCGTCAAGACTGATGACATCCTCTACTCCGCAAAGCGACTATCCGTGAAGGCTGGATCAATCCAGACTGCTAAACCAACACCCACAAGCCAGATAGTGGGAAAAGCAGACTGCACCCCGACCCAGAAAGTTTTGTTGGTGGAGAGAGTCTCTGAAGCCGAAAAGCAGCGCTGAAGAAAAGAAGGACTATGCCTCAAGTGCATAAAACCGGGACACGTGATCAAGGATTGCCGGGGAAATTGGACTAACACAACGTCAAACAGAACCTACGGAAAGGCGGGAAAAGAAGCCAAAGGAGGACAAAAACAAGACCACGAGTCGGAAAACTACGGAGGGATGTAGGTACCGTGTCCCACGCCCCTGAAAACACCAAACCGACGCATGTATTCTACCTTAGGAAATCAAGCGATGAATCAATCATCTATGCGTCGGTAGAGGGAATCATGGAACCCGCGAAAACCCTAATAGACTCTGGGTCTTCAAGGAATTTTGTTGACACAAGATACGTCGAGGAGAACCAAATAGAGACAGTACCGCTGAAGCACAGCAAAGTGGTCATAGCAATAGACGGAAAGGAAATAGAAGAAAGGATTTCTCAGAAGACCTCGTTGGAAATCGAAGTAGAAGGAAGGAAGTGGCACTGCTCGTGCTACATAATGCCTCTCGGGGGAGTTGAGATCATCCTGGGGAAGGATTGGCTCGATGAAGCAGACCCCATCATCGGATGGAAGGACCTGTCCATCAGATACCAAGACGAGGTCAACGGTAAGAAGGCCACGGAAGCAACAGAGGAACCAGAGATACCAGAAGAGTTCCTAGAGTATAAAGACCTATTTCAGGAGGAGGGATTCAGCGAAATGCCAGAACATAGGGTCTACGACTGTACCATTAACTTCATCAAAGGAGCAGAGCTCCCCTGACCAGCAAAAACATACCCGATGTCCCCGGTGGAATCCCGCGCCCTCAAAGAATATCTGGACAAGGAGCTAAAGGACAGGAAAATCAGACCAAGTACCTCCCCCATCGCATCACCTTGTTTCTATGTGAACAAAGCAGATGGGGGACTCCGGCTGGTAGTGGACTACCGGAAACTGAATGCGATCACCAAGCCCAATCAGTTCCCCATGCCAATACAAGCAGACCTAGTTGAGAAACTAAAGGACACCAAGATATTCACTAAAATGGACATCCGTTGGGGCTTCAATAATATCTGAATCAAGGAAGGAGACGAGTGGAAGACCGCCTTCAGAACCAAGGAAGGACTGTTTGAGTACTTAGTAATGCCCTTTGGGGTAAAGAACGGGCCAGCGACTTTCCAACGTTTCATGAACGAGATCTTTCACGATATCATCAACGATTATGTAGTCGTCTACATGGATGATATCCTTATCTTCTCACACACACCGGAGGAGCACACCATGCATGTCAAGGAAGTCTTAAACCGACTCTGTAAACATCACTTATTCCTGAAACCCCACAAGTGCAAGTTCTACACAACACACACGAGTTTTATCAGCATAGTTATTACCCCCGAAGGGATATCCATGGAAAAGGAAAAGGTAAAAGTGGTAGAAGAATGGAAGGAACCCACCACGGTCAAGCAACTGCAAGCCTTCCTTGGCTTCGCCAACTTCTACCAGAGATTTGTCAAAGACTTTAGCAAGATCGCCAAGCCTTTAACAAACCTAACCAGAAAGGAAAACCCCTGGACTTGGGGCCAAGAAGAGACTGACACCTTTATAGCAATCAAAAGAGAGATCTGTAAGGAACCAGTACTAATACACCCCAACCCAGACAAACCATACTACATGGAGACAGACGCCTCGGGAGTAGCCCTGGGGGTGGTACTAAATCAGAAGGGAGAGGACAGTAGGATGCACCCCATAGCCTTCCTATCAGAAAGCTTTACACCTCCCCAACAAAATTACGACACCCACGATAAGGAATTGCTAGTGATTATCAGAGGATTGGAACACTGGAGGTTATTCCTCAAAGGAACCGAAACACCGGTGATGGTATACACCAACCACAGAAACCTCCAATTCTGGAACAAGGCCCAAGTCTGGAATAGAAGGCACGCAAGGTGGCATACAATCTTGGCTTCCTTCAATTTCAACATCGAATACAGACCGGGAAAAATGTCCAACAAGCCGGACGCCCTGTCAAGAAGGCACAACCATAGCGATGAAGCCATCCCGCCACAGATTATGATTCCCGAGGACAAATTTGTGGGATTTAGGGCCGAAGTTGCCTCCAACCTTTTTGACGACATCCAAGAAGCACAAGGGGAGGACGAGTCGTTGACAACCCTGATAGCCAGTACAGAGGGAAAGGAATCCCTACCCCCATCCGTGAGGAAACAATTTGACAGATATTAAATAGAGGAGGGGATACTTAGGTATGATGGACGAGTCTACGTACCAGAAGACCTGGACATCTGTGAAAGACTATTAAAATTGCATCACAATCACCCCATCGCGGGTCACCGAGGAGAAGCAAGAACCGCCGAACTTCTCTCAGGAGGGTACTTCTGGCCCGGAATGATAGCACAGACAAAGGAATACGTCGGGAGCTGTGACGTATGCAGGAGGGTCAAGGGACACAAACAGCCAAGTGAAACGAAACCCCTACCAATCGCCGCAGAACCATGGAGGGATATCGCCTATGACTTCATCGTGAAACTACCAATATCCAATGGACATGACAGTATTCTAACAGTAGTAGACCGGTACTCTAGACAGGCACACTTCATACCCTGCCTAGAGTCCACGAACGCGGAGGAATTAGCAGACATCTTCATCAAGGAAGTGTGGAAGTTACATGGGACCCCCACAAGAACAGTCTCGGATAGGGGTCCCACCTTCAACAGCCAGTTCCTAAGGGCGCTGTACCAAAAGTTACAAATCCAGCCCACGTTCTCCACTGCCTACCACCTGCAAACGGATGGACTGGCTGAACGGACCAATCAGTGGGTAGAAGGCTTCCTGAGAACCTTTTGCAACTACAGACAAAACAATTGGTCAAGGTGGCTGCCAATAGCGGAGTTCTGCCACAACCTACACAAGAACTCTGCGACCGGGATATCGGCCTTCGAAGCGGTGTACGGAAAAAACCCGGAATGGCAACCCCCACGAGAGAAGGAACTTGAGAACCAAACCGTGCCGGCAGCAGAATCCATAGCTACCAAAATGAGGGAAGTGTGGAAGGAAGCCACTGCGGCAATGAACCTCCACAAGACGAAAGAACCCTCAGGGAAAGAATTTGAAGTGGGGGACCGAGTATGGCTCCTACTAACCAATATAACAACGCAACACCCGTCCAAGAAGCTGGACAACAGGAAGGGAGGACCCTTCGACATCATTGAGAAAATATCCTCCCACGCCTACCGACTTAAACTGCCCGACACAATGAGGGTCCATAACGTCTTCCATGTCAGCCTGCTGACAAAATATAAGGAGGACAAAACCTTCCATAGGTGACGGCAGGTACAGCTGCCGCCAATTAAAACCAAAGAAGGGGAAGAGGAATGGCAAATCGACCACATTGTGTCGTGGAGGTGGAAAAAAGGGAAACTTTTCTACCGAATTAGGTGGGAAGGATATGACCCGATCAAGGACACTGAGGAGCGGGCCGAGAAATTTGCAACAATGAATGACTTACTGGAGGACTTAACCCAATGCACCAATGCCAGAACAGGAGGAGTCACCTAAGAATGACTCGAAGAATGGCAAGAGAGTTAGTAAGCAACGAAGAAGACGGGTATAAAAGGAGGCCTGGAGCAGCCTACAAAATCCAAGTCGACAGATTACCCACCACTACTACACACACAACAAACTCCCATAATGCCCGCTAACTGCAACAACCGCTACTACTTCCCTGGGCAATCAACAGGACTCCTCCATAGGAACGCGCCGATTGTCCTACCACCGATCCACCTGGACGTAGAAACAACACACTACAGCCTACAAGACGCACAAAGGTACGCCGACAGAATACTACCGGGGGCGCGACTGGGGTATATCCCCAAAAGGGACCGGGACCTAAAAAACTGGGTCTCTGAAAGGTCCTACATGGACCCGAAGAAGGGGCTCCTTGAGTGGTGCCACTCGAAACGCCCCAAGACAAGAAGCACCCTAGGGCGCATACACATGTACGTGATTGACGAGTACGTGGGATCTAACGTAGATGCTGTTGCCAATGCAGCCAAAAAGAAGAGGACGACAGAAGGGCCCCCACACCCGACAAGGGCCCTGGATGGGTGGGTTGAAGAGGAGGTTTGGAATAGGGTGTATCAGGAGACCCTAAAGTTTTTCCGGACCCCCTCCAGCAGCTATTGCGGCCAGCTGGAGGTAATAATGGATGACGAGATGTACGACCTAGTAGCCAGCAAAGGGGCCACCATGGAAGACTTCCTAGCATGGCTCAACCTCCGAAAAGGTAAGTCCGAGGACAAGTCGATCGAGCAAAGCATGTCTTCGCTGTCCCTGAAGGAAGACGCCGCCCCCACCAACGTGGCAGAGGCTGGATCCACCCTAGTTGATTGGGAGGATTGGGAAGCCGATGATGAATCCAAGAACAGGAAGGAGGACGAGAGGGAGATAGAGAAGGTGTTGAACAAATTTCTCGACATGCCCCCACTTGTGGACACACTGGAAGGCCCAGCCAATTAGAGCTCACACATGTTTTCTCACAATTTATAATGAAGCAATAAAAGAACGATTAAGTTTCTATTTTCTTTTACACTTCGTCAACGGCAAGGTGCCCTGCACCTTAACAACACGGTCATAGGGCTTAGAGCGTAAGGCTTTGCCCTTACCCTTATCCCTGACTACCCCCGTGCCCTTCTTCCGTAACCACGGTGCCTCATCCCCAAGGTCCGCCAAGAAGTTGGACAGGACCGGAGGAGGGGGAGTGGGTGCCCTGCCCTCCTAAAAAAACTCAGCCACAGCCGCCTGGTGAGCGGCCTCCTCCAACTCCATCGCCATGCAATCTATCTCTAGGGGAACATCAGCGATCAGCAGAAACAGCTATAAAAACAGCTCACTAGTAAAGGAGAAAACCGCCCATTCCCCAACCTTATTCTCGTAGTCATCAAGAGCGGCATTGCAAACCGCGCTACAGTAAGCACAGTACTCAGCGCCAGGCAGAGCCCAACAAGTGCAGTCAAGAGGATCGTAATTAAGAGTAATGATACGCATGGTATAAGGAGGGATGAGGGTGAAGCGAGAGGAAAGGGATCCCGACTGAATAATATACCCCAAGGAAGCGGGACGACACACTAGCACAAACAAAAACACGATCACGTGACCCCCTCCAGTCACATGACCCTCGCTATCTTGGAAATACCGGAGGGGTCGGAGAGGGGGCACCGACCGTAGTCGAGGAGTGGAGCCCCCGAGCGGAGCGAGGATCAGGGCGACACGACAAGTGGAGGGAGGGCACCCCTCGGAGATGCGTCATCACGTGAATAGAACTATTGTCATGTGACCAGTAAACAACAAGCCACCAGTATATCTACCAAGAGGAACCAACAACCTGAACTCAGCACACACCATGCATGCACTCAGCCTCCTCCACTCAAGATGCAACACTCCCAGACGACAATGACTTCCTATGGCGCTGGGCCAAGTGAGGAGCGACAAACGAGGGAAGGCGAATCCGCACCGCCGAGGTCGGCCTTGCCATCACCCATGCATTGGGCAGCAACCCCACACCCAGAACCAAGCTCTGGGCGGCCTACGCCGACGGTTCGAGAGTCTGTCTCGCCGACTCCCAACGAAGAAACCCCTGCCCCATCACGATTCCTGGTGACAAGCAGAGTGGTGCTCCTAAGCTGGAGCGCCCTCAGGGAGGAGGATCCCAGCGGCTTGGTAAGCTGCTTCGAACACTTCGGCAGGAACCGACCCAACCATTGGCGGACCCTGGCCATCGTCGAACGGCACAACCCGGAGGACCCCAACTTCGACCCGGCACGTCCCCTCCACGTGCACACCCTCACCATCTCCGCGCCACGGAAGAACAGGTGGAACACCCGCAATGCGCGCTTCTGGGACTTCGAAGGGTCCCATCCGAATATTGCCCAGAAGGAGCTAAGGGAAGGGCCTGGGGGGTGTCCGGCCCATACAGCCTTCCACTATCTATGGAAGGACGTCGGTGCAAATGGGGAGGAGATTGTCTCTGCAGAGACGAAGGAGGAGTACTACCGGCACTTCAAGCACCTCCGCCCCCTCCAGATGGCGACAGCGTGGAACTCGGTCCAGGCGTACATGAAATACACATACAAGACCGACACGGGTCTCCTACCCGCCATTCCAGTCGAGCTTGAACGACCGGAACCCGCCGCACACATCGAACAGGCGGACCGGTGGTTCGAGCAGGAGGTTCCCCTGAAGGCGCCAGGGATGCGACACCGCATTCTGGTAATCGAGGGAGAAACTGGGACTGGGAAGACGGCCTTCGCCCGGTCCAAAGGTACACACAGCCGGATGTGCAACGTGTGGAACGTTTCTGCCCTCTCCGAGGACACGGATATATGGATCTTCGACAACATGGTCCACACGAACGGCAAGTACTCGCTCAAAGCTCTGAGCCAGTACAAGGCGGACTTCACGGGCCGTTACAAGCACGTGAAGGCAATGAAGGTACGCCCGACAGTGATCCTAGGGAACAGCCGGGCAGCGATCAGCAAGTGCTGGTCGGACATAGAAGGAGAGGAAGGTGAGACCTGGGTGGCCAAAAATGTAGAATGGGTGTTTGCGGGGTCTAGCCCCTTTTTCGTATTCCCTCAATAAATTAGATAATAGACCTTAGACATTGCCTCTTACGGAATCCCCCATAAGAGACCCTAAGGAGGGAATGATGTCATGACCTGCGTGACATGACGTCATGGACCAAGCACAAGACAGTCGCTAAGTCAACTTTATTACATAATTATAGTGTTTTATCTGAAACCAGTCGGAGTACCTTATGAGTCATGTGACCTCTGTTACATGTTACGTTACCCGGGCGCTTACAGTGGTTACGCAAGTCAGGTGTGCAACATCCCTCCTATGTAATGCACACCCAAGCTCAACCTGACTAAGCAAAGTCACATGACCCTAGGACTATGTGCGGCTCTTATAAGATTCGGAGCCACAAATAACCCAAGCTATACCTATGTATGACTAATGGATAGGTTACACGTGACCGTCTTGGTGATGCCTAAATAGGCCATCGACGCTGCACATGACCTTGTTGTGACTGTGGACTGCGGATGGAATGACTCACCGCCGGCCACAAGTATTTAATAAAGGGTAAGGCTAGCTGAGTGCCTCAGTTAGCCTTATCTTGTCCACCACACCGAGACCAACTAGTATATAGCACACAACTTGAATAAATACACAATAAATACGAAACAACTATAGACAGTAAACAGAATAGAGAGCCACCGTTAGCCACTAGATCAGAGAACTAGCGGGTCATAACACATTTGGGTATTGGGGGTTTAAACAACTATTACAATCGGCTAGTGCTGCGGCACATTAGAGGTCTTGGTCTACCTGAAGAGTAATCCTAAGTAGTCCTCGTCTCAAGATACCTTTTTGAGAGATAGGATTACTACTTCAAGTATTCACTAATACTGTAGGCATCAAATCTCTAACCACATGGCGCGTCCGCCGCGCGGCCAAAAAGTTGACTTTTTGCTTACCACTGAACTCAAAATCAATGCAGCTAGCTCACTTAGTTTACCACCGAGCTATAGGGATAAGTATAATGGGACTTCAGTTTTAGTTTTTGCCATTGTTTGCTCTCCTCTCCTGTGCCTCACAATCTCCCTTCTACATTTTTGTGACCTAGTTTTGGCCTACTCACACTCATTTTTATGCATATATGTTGGTGAAATCTATTACAACCGAGGCTGCTGACCTTATGCTAACCACCGTGAAGATTTTGTGACGCGGCACGCATAGATTTTAACCACAACCACAGAGAATCGCGGCGCGGCCGGTGGTTAGAATTGTGACGCCTACAGTACCCCTGAGTCATGTGACCAAGGGACTCAACTTTTTATCTAGCTGTTAGAATGCCTTGGGATGTTGCCACAAATGGTCAGAGGACCTCCCAATATAGTAATGAGTGCTTAGGGGTTGAGTGCTAAGTTGGGGGAAGAGTGACATCAGGGGGAGATAGGGGTGTATCCATATCTTGACCGTTTCCTTATTGATTTGGCTCGGGAAAAATACTAAAATATATAGAAAAATTCCCATATCTTATCTAAGCCAATATCTAACCTAACTTAGGTTAGGTTAAGTCAGATTTAACTCAAAGTCTTAGTGAAGACTTCAAATCTCAGGATGTATGCGTTACATAACACACACTTCTTTTTGAAAGCTGAAATGTGTGGATTTTGGGGCCGGTTTTTTGTACATTACTAAACTGTAAACTACATAGAGATTTCTATAGGAGTACAAGTGATATGAAGCAGGAATTTAATCCCCAAACAGAACGCAATACAATGTACTACAAGAATCCACATTGTCACATGGCCAAAGCACCAACATCAGGAGATTTCAGCAGCAGGAGGCTTACAGACCCCCATAACTTTCAGAGAAACCCCCTGGCAGTGAGACACTCCTGGAGCTCTGGAGAGCTCAAGAGAGCACACAGCCACCCTCCAACTGTTATGTAACACATACATCCTGAGATTTGAAGTCTTCAACTAAGACTTTAAGTTAATTCTGGCTTATCCTAACCTAACTTAGGTTAGATATCGGATTAGATAAGATACGGGAATTTTTCTATATATTTTAGTATTTTTCCTGAGCCTAATCGATAAGGAAACAGTGGAGATATGGATCAGCCCCTATCTCCCCCTCATGTCGCACTTCCCCCGACTTAGCACTTGACCCCTAAGCTTTCATTGCTATATTAGGAGGTCCTCTGACCATTTGTGGCGACATCCCAAGACATTCTGACGGCTAGATAAAAAGTTAAGTCCCTTGGTCATGTGACTCAGGATCTACTGCATTTAGTATACCTATGTCTCAAAGAGGTAAAAGGACTATTATCTATATAGACTCATCGCTTGGTGGTTCAGCCGGTTGCTCACACATAACCCTGGAGGATTCTGTAACACCGGATTCACCGATGTAGAATATAGATAATAATCCTTTAACCCCCGAACCCAAATGTGTATACGCAATTTGTTCCTCAGGTTGGCGGAAGAGTGCACACAAGTCAATATCTGCTTGCAATACCTCAACTAGGATGCCCAGGAGAGCCCCTCACCGAAGTGATTCAACCAACGGTTAGACCAAAGAGCCTTATTCACAACTCCCAAATGGGTATCTATATGCTTAACTACCCAGTAAGGTTGACGGTCCAAACCCTTGTACCCATCACCTTTTTGGGATAATCTCGAATCACTCTGTAAATGAAATCCTACTAAGGAAACCGATGACGCTGATTCCAGCTGTACCCTTACCTAAGCCTGGGAACCAGCAGATCGGGTCCAACTCGCTATCCTTCCTAGGAACCAAGTTAACGGAGACTAGTAGCCCAATATGGAAGCAAGTATACTCAAGCCCAAACATTAGCCGCTTGGTACTAACAATGTGCGCCGGCATAGTGGAACCTATTCTGACACTCTACACACAATATTAGGCAATGTTAGGACATGTATGCACCATGTGCGCACAATAGGAAACCGAAGGATGGGGAGATACAAGGTTTCGGGTAATGTTTGGACTTGGCCTGCGCTCTTTGTTTACTATTAGTATAGTTCCTGTAGACTGGATCTATTTGTACGTACAAACAGACCGACAGGTATATAAAGCCCTATCGGGTCGCCCTTTGAATGCATCTCATCTTTTACCTACCTTTGATCCTCCGTCTTGAATACACTGTGTGATCAAGCCCTTAAGGCTACCTTGGTTGATAAGTCGGTAATCAGCACT
>WSLM01001029.1:0-10721 GCA_019677335.1 Ceratobasidium sp. UAMH 11750 | reverse complement strand
CAACAGAACGTGAATGCCTCCCACTCAGCGCAGGATGAGATCCTACGCCTAGCAGACCCAGCGACTTGGGATATTATTATGCTCCAGGAACCTTATTTCACACATCTTAATCTCGCCCCTGTCTCCTCCCATTGGCATACCATTTACCCTACAAACCATCTTGACTCCGGGCTCCGCTCACGCTCTCTCACCCTGATCTCCAAACGTCTCTCAACCAACGAATGGCGTGCCGTTCCTTTTGCCTCACGCGACGTCACATGCATAGAACTGACAACCTCCCAAGGGCAGGTCAGAGCCTTCAACATATACAACGACCTCAAGAGTGACGAGACTTTGGAACTTGTTCATGAAAACCTCCTCGACCTACCCCAACACACCTCGACCCTCCTTGCGGGAGACTTCAATCGCCACCACCCGATGTGGGATGAACCAAGGAATGAACAACTGTTCACGGAAAGCGCCCTCGAGGCTGCACAGAACTTAATTGAGTTGCTTGACCGTTTTGACCTGAACATGATCCTCCCTGCTGAAATCCCCACCCTAGAACTTTCGTCAAACAAAAACCTCTCCCGGCCGGACAACGTTTTCCTCTCTTCACGCCTGGTCAACTCTGTCAAGCGCTGCCTGGTTGTTGAGGCGCCGCGCATCTCATGCACCGATCACTTCACCATTCAAATAGAGCTGACCCTGATCTGCAAACAGGCACCAAAAACGCCGCGCCGCAACTTCAAAAAGGCTGACTGGGAGAAAATCCGGGTCGACTTGGCCAAGGCTCTACCAAACACTGCTCAACCACCAATCACCAGCACCGCAGAATTCGATGCCCGTCTCGACAAAATCATGACGGCAATGAACAGTGCCATCGAAGCCCATGTCCCACTCACACGAGAATCGCCCTATACCAAGCGTTGGTGGACCCCGAGGCTTAAGGAACTACACACGGTGAAGTCAGATTTACACATCGCAGCGAACCGTCACAAAGCCACGCCAGATCAACCCATCCACAGGTTGTATGCGCAAGCAGACAAAGAATTCCAAAATGCCAAGCGCAACGCCAAACGGGACTGCTGGCACACCTTCATCGACGAAGCGGAGGGCGACGACATCTGGACAGCTCACAAGTACCTGACATCTGCACCCACCGACGGCGGAGCAGCCCGCATTCCGACCCTCAAGACTCCCAACCCGGCTGGCGGCCAAACTGAACACGTGACCAACGCACAGAAGAGTGCGGCGCCCCATGAATCCTTCTTCCCACCGGCCCGGAACCCACACATCGAACCAGCTGAGTACCCGGAACCAGTCGAAAGATTCCAGCATATTACCAAAGACCAACTGAACAGGGTGATCACGAACATCAAACCGCATAAGACACCCGGCCCTGATGCAATCCCCAATGTCATGTTCAAGGAGTGTCGAAAGACGCTCGTGTTCTGGCTCCTCCCTCTCTTTCGGGCAACCTTCGACCTCGAGTACTACCCTGAAAGCTGGAAGGAGTCGACGACGGTAGTGCTGCGCAAACCAGGAAAGAAAGACTACACCATACCCAAAGCGTATCGTCCCATCGCACTTCTCAACGTCATCTCCAAACTCCTCTCTGCATGCGTTGCTGACTCACTTTTTTTTTTTTTTTTTTGGAATCAATATTTATTGTCGTATGAAGGCAGAGCCTTATGTTTCGACATCATAGACGAGAGAGAGAGAAAACATGAACAAAGACCAGAGACACTATCTAGGTAGGTAAGGTAAGTGAGAGAGAAACATCTTAGCTCAGAGGACCTTAAAGGAACACAGTACTACGGAAGAAGGTATGGCGGGAAGTGCTCTATGCGACTACGCTACGGTAACTAGAATTACTTAATGAGATCAGAAAAACGAAATGTGCGGCGAATGAACTCGAAAAGTGCAGGAAAAGCGGATGCATCAGAGAGAAGAAAAGAAATGCTCGAGAAATTCCGGCCTTTGGAGGTTAGGACTTCCTGCCGGATTGGCTCATATTTTGGGCAACGCAGTAGGTAATGTACTACGGATTCCTGGGCTTCCCCACACCCTTGGCAGACTGGCGAGTCCACAAGTTGCAGCTTGTGAAGGTGTCGCCGGAGCTGTACATGCCCCGTGATCAGTCGGAAGAGGAGGGTGGCGTGCGAGCGCGGTAGTTTGGCTGTGTTTCGGAGGAAGTCCTCTGGGCGGATCGCGGGGTACCTGGATAGGAGCTTTACGCCGGCGTCCGACGCCTCCCAGTTCTCGATTGCGAAAATCCTGTTGTCGGATTTGACCAGGTCCTTCGCCGTAAGCCTGGTGATCTGCGGATGATAATTGTCCAGCATCCTGGGAACGAGGTCGTGCGGGTAGCGTTCTCCCTTCGCGGCGACTTTAGCTTCGTGATCCGCCAGTCTGTTACCAATGATGTCTCTGTGACCCGGGCACCAACGTAGGCTCAGCGAGATGCAGTCTTTGCGCGCTCGTATTTCGTCTAGTGCACTCCGGATCGCATTCAGCAGATGTTTTGGGGCCCCAAAGGTCAGTCCTTCGATGCAGGCGATGGCCAGTTGTGAGTCACTATATATGACGACGTCATCGAGAACTCTGAGCCTCGACAGGATCTGCGTGGCGCAAAGGATGCCTGCTAGTTCGGCCTCCACTATGGTGCATCTCTTCTGGTCTCCAAGTCTGGCGCCCGTGCGTGCTCGCGTGACGTCGTATACTCGGAGGAGTGCCGCCGCCCCCACTCCCTCTTTGCTTCTAGAGCCGTCCGCGTATATCTTCGTCTTGGCGTGGTCCGTCCTAGCCTCCATGAGCGCAGATGCCGGGCTAGGAAAGTAGCCCTTGGGTACTACCAGGTGCGGCTTGCCACCGTCTTTGAAGGTCCATTGTTCTATGCGGTACGGTATGTCTTTGACGTAGCGGAGGATGCGCTGCAGGGGCGTGACGTGGGACTTGTGCCCGACCAATGCCTTGTTCACCATCTTTCTGAGCGGGTGGTTATCCGGAACCGAGACTAGTCGAAACGCCGCGCGTTGGCAGGCCTCGTTCATGAGGTAGGGAATAGGGAGCAACGAGGCGAAGGCATCCAGGTGCTGGATGGGAGTGGAGCGAAGGGCGCCCAGAATGGCACGGGCCGCTGTGGACTGAACAATGGCCAGCTTCTTGGCGAAACCAACTGAGCCTTGAAAACGAGCTCCGTCTCGTGATGGGGGAACGATAGGGCTGAACCATACGTCGGCGGCGTAGATGAATCGAGGAACTGCTATGCCCAAGTACATACGCCTTGCTATTCTGGGTGACGCCCCGTATGACATGCGAGCTAGCCGGCCCAGCTGGGAGGTCCATAGGTGTCCTCTAGTTACTGCTTTGCTACATTGTTCCCGGAACCGGAGGCCTTGATCGAGGATAACACCCAGGAGGGTGTGCGAGGGTACGGCTTGTATAGTTTGACTCCCAATGACGAGCGCTGGCCTAAGGGGCTGACTCACTTAACACGCTAGTAGAAAAGCACGGCCTGCTCCCAGCACACCACTTCGGGGGAAGACGGGGTCGCACGACGTCGGACGCCATGCAGGTCATCACCTCGTTCATCAAGGATGCATGGCGTGGACACGATGTGGTGGCCGGGCTCTTCCTTGATGTCAAGGGAGCCTTTCCCAGCGCCTCACCAGCCCGGCTCGCCCACAACATGCGCATGAAGGGAGTCCCTGAACCCATCGTAGCATGGACCGAACGCAAGCTCCAAGGCCGCCGCACCATCATCAAATTTGACGACTTTACCTCAGAGTGGTTTGACATCGAACACGGTATTGACCAGGGATGCCCGCTATCATGCATCTTATACCTACTCTACAACAGTGGGGCAATCGAGCTAGCCGACGAGAGGAATCAAGAGCTGGCGAGTGGCTTCGTCGACGATATTGCCCTCCTAGCGCGAGCGAAAACTCTGAGCGAAGCGAATGCCAAACTGGCCTCAATGATGGACCGACCAGGGGGAATGAGGGAATGGGCTACTAGCCATACATGTGAGCATGAATATGAGAAGACAGCGCTAATAGGCTTCTCCCGCAGGCCACATGAGACCCGCCCATCAATAACAGTCGCAGGAGTCACGATCGAGCCAACAACCTCACACAAGTTCCTAGGAGTCATCTTCGATCAACAACTCAGGTGGAACGAGCAGGTGGCCAAGGCGGTGGCAACGGGGACGGTGTGGGTGGACCAGATGAGAAGGGTTGCCCGCCTCAACCATGGTTTCTCGGCGCACGCCATGCGTCGCCTTCATCAATGCGTCCTAATTCCCAGAATTTCTTACGCCGCTGACGTCTGGTTCACTCCAATCACCAGGACCCAAAAGAAACGAGCAGAAGACCTAGAACCAGGGGAGAGGAATAAAAGAGACCACGGTTCGGTTGGATTCGCGAAGAAGCTGGCCACGGTCCAGAGACAATCGGCCATAGCAATCACAGGCGCCCTTCGCACTACCTCGCACGTTGCCCTCGACGCACACGCCAACATCCCCCCGATTGACCTAGCCATGAACCTCACATGCTTCAGAGCAACGATCCGGATGGCCACTCTCCCGGAATCCAACCCATTGCGCAAGCACCTGCTCCGAGCTAACCGTTACGTCAAGAGACACAGGTCAGCGCTTCACGAATTATTGCATGCATTCAACATACTGCCGTCCACATTTGCACCAGTGCCAGAATCCCCAACCACACCCAGAATCATCAAGATCTTGAATCCAGTCCTCCCCCCCTCGCGGGAGGAGGCGATGGCAGCGGCGGGAAGCACCGATGCAGAGGTACACATATACTCGGATGGCTCAGGTATCGATGGAGGGATTGGGGCGGCAGCAGTCCTCTGTCGAGACGGCCAACCCGACAGGACCCTCCGACTTCACCTAGGCTCGGACAAAAATCACGTAGTATACGAGGCCGAACTAGTTGGAGCGATGCTGGCGCTACACCTTCTCTCCGGCGAACGCAATGTCCGCACCGCGTGGATCGGTATTGACAACCAAGCGGTCATACTTGCACTACGCGGCCCCACCATGAAAGCTGCCCCGCACCTAATCCTCGCCATCGCTGATATCACCAGGCAACTCAATCGCACGCACGCGGGCCTCTCGATCACGACGACGTGGGTCCCTGCCCACGAGGGAGTCCCAGGCAACGAGCTCGCCGACCTCGCAGCAAAGGAGGCGGCAAAAGGCACATCCAGTCCCGCAAACGAACTACCGAGCTACCTACGAAACACGATAGTCAACAGCCCAGCAGCAGCAAAGCAGGCGTACAAAGAAGCTCAGAAGGTTATCTGGAAGGACCGATGGGCAGGAGAACTCAGCGGCGGCAATGCGCGCATCCGCGACATCGACCACACTACACCTTCGAATGCGTTCCACAAGCTCGCTCAGACCATGCCGAGAAGACACGCTTCCCTACTCGTTCAGCTCCGCACTGGACACATCCCCTTGAAGGCGTACCTCTACTGCTTCGGACTGTCGGACACAGCCACTTGCCCAGCCTGCCGCCAGCGACCCGAAACAGTCGACCACTACCTCATGCGCTATTCAGCGTATGACCAGGCGCGCCAGAAAAGAAACATTGCCTTCCCCGCAGCCGCAGACTCGCTACCCACCCTCCTCTCATCTAGAGAGGTGACTCCCCATCTTATGACCTACATCCGGGAAACCGGACGCTTCTCCCAACTCTCACGCGCTTGACGCCCATTCACCAGGTGAAGTAACGTTGCTATATATACCCAGAAACACCAGATAACGCACTACACACAGGCAATACATCAACACCGCCCTAACAGGCGCCGAACAGTCCGTATACCAACTATGAAGAGACCGTAGACAGGATGAACGTCGCACGGAAGGAGCCGGTTCGCGAGCTTAAAACGGGTCAAGGACCCGGACGACAGGGGGGCGTAGGCTCGTCTGGCGGGCAGCAAGGGACCGGGGGGCCTTATGGGATGGTTGGCGCGAAGCGCGGTAGATTCAAAGGACTCTTTCTCCTCCCCTCTGCTCTTTGTATGGTCTACATAAGCCACGGGCTTCACAGACGTATAAACATGATTCAAAAAAAAAAAAAAGAGTCTTAATACAGTAACTAGAAGTTGCCGTGACCGGCTACTGACCTTGCTACGGTCGTTTTTGTGTAATGTCGACTTTATTACATCGACATCAATCGAGAACTTGCGGGCAAAACTGAATCATTTAGAACCGGAACATAGTACATTGCTGGGTGTCAGGATACAAGTTACTGAACTTGGCACTCAAGAAGTTGTTTCGGAACAAAGCAAACGGACCAGATCACAAACTTGGCTTCTATGTAATTATTTCTCACTAGAGAGGAGATCCTGGGCAGCATATTCACCGACGAAAGCGGAGGCAGGCTCAAACTTGACCTTCTTAACTGGGGACGCAGTTCGCTCAGCACGGAATTGACGTTTCGACCGACCGCCAACAACAGAATTGGCAACGGTGTGCCAGCACCTGACGAGCTGCCACCCATCGATATGAAGATCATGGATTCAAGTTCAATTCCAGCAATCTCCTTGGGCATCGAGATCGAAGCGAGAGTTCCGCGCACCGACAACAGGCATTCCAGTTTCGGAGGATTGAGCTTGGCAAAGCGCTTCGTGTTTGGAACAGTGATCCCGACGTTGAATGTCTTCTGGCTTGCAGACTGAAGCCGGAATCTCTTGGTTCATAGATGAGCGCATATAGCCACGACTCACAACCCAATCATAAAAGCCGACCTCGAGGAACCAACTCCGGTCAACCATATTCTTGACGACTCCAATGGTGGTGACGGTGGCCGGCGGCAAGAGAACGTTGATGCGCTCAGCTTCTTCAGCCTCGGGCGGGATACACATCTGGTTGGCGTCGATGAACCCCCCCATCTTCACCAGGTAGGAAGAAGAGGTCACCAGCGCAAAACACAATGGCATCCTCCTGGAACAGTCCTTCCCCCGACCAGTGGGCCGAGCAAAAGAAGAAATATAAGTAAACAGCTGGATATACAAAATTCATACCAACGCCCATGTTGATGCACCCGGCCTTTTCAAACATAAATGGACCATTGGTTGTGATCGCAAAAGACCCCTCGGCGTTACGGGCGATATAATTCATTGTTGGTGTGAACACTATGTATCTATACTAGGGGGGCTTACTCTGCACATTTTTCATTAAGTAAGGTTGAAGCTTGCTGTGGCGCGGCGGTTCACCTATTGTGTAGTCGTTGGCCGTGGGCCATTAGGGCCAAAAACGCCCACATCAGAACCAGCAAGCCTCAACCTAGCCCTTAGCGTATCGGCTGCGAATGGAGAGAGAAGCAAGAAAAGTACTGTACTCAAGGTACTCACAGATGCCAGAGCTCGAAGCTCGGATGCATCAGTGCATGGCGCAAGCCATTGGGCAAAACCTGCCTTAAAGCCCCGACAAGCCGCACATCGGGCAGGCACTAGCGAGCCATCGCAAGTCTGAGGCGGAAAGCTGCTACATGGGGCAAGCGAACTTAGCCACCCGGCGTGACTTTGGCACGTTCAACCGTTGCCCGAATACATAGTCATCGGCACCACTTTTTAGTATCGCCGATGGCTCAAAATCTTAGATCCTCCGATGTATGGTTGTTGGGCGGCGCGTGGCAGCCACAAACCACGGGGCCCATGAGGTAGCACGCCTGAAACCATAAAAAGACGTACCAATACTGTGAACGACTAAGTAACTATCTCTCTGCCTTTGCTACCCCTCCGGGTTCCTTCACAATCTGCTCGTCCTCTCAAGCTTAAGGGATATGGAACGACGCGCCAAGCTCGATAGAGGGTTGTGCACGCATCGCTCGCCATGGGAGTCGCGGACAAAGATATTCAAGCGTCAGCCGAGGCCTCGAGTGACGTGACCCGGAAACTGCATGAAGTATACCAAGGTGGTCTCATTTAAGACTTGAAATCAGGTAAGAGCGGGAAGGGGCGTTAGGCGTATGACCACGTGATGATATAAGTTTGCGTAGGACATTTTCTATGTTCAAAATGGCTGACTAATATCCAGGGGGGGTGTGACCTTGCAGTAGCAAGGTGATAAAAAGTTCCTCATCATCAAAATACATTTCCATATCGTCTAAATACTGCTTTCCCCCCTGAATCCAATCTCATTATCGAATCTATCCTCCCGCAAATTATCGGGCGGGTTACCTGAGCTCATGTTAAGCTTCTTTTGACCTTGGCAGCCTTATTCCCGGTCATACTTTTTGCACGTCTACGCGGTTCACCGGCAGCACGAAGCTTGTCAATCTGAAGATCTAAGTCTTGAATTCGCAGCGATCAGAGGGTATCATATGTTGCATCTGCTAAAAGCTCGACTTTCTCTAATTTTTCTTTGTTGGCCGATTTTCTTGCGCTTGCTTTCTCCTGGCTCCATCGTCTCACGGCTGCCCGCTCCTGCAATGCTTCGTTTATCTTTGTGCCAACCTTTCTATCCGATCCGCTCGCATCCAGTGCTCGAGCCTCCTGGCGAATATATGGGCCATCGGCACTGGTTGGTGCTTGTTGTGCCCAATTATATGTATTATTACGCGACCACATAACGTGTGCGTTACGCTGGTCATCGGTTATTGTTGGAGCTCGGCGGGGCATTTGTCGACATTGGCCTCGTGCACCTTCGCTAGCATCGCTTGTAGGCGGTAGCCAGGCATTTTGACGTTGCCCTGGAGTTGCTTGTGCGATTATTCCGCTAGGGTCAAAGTCAGCCGTGAACCGCCCCCAGGTCTTCAGTGCACGTTCAAAGGCAGTCGGTGCCGTTTGAATGTCTGGCAGCTGCGGTACTAGGGACAAAACTCGATAGACAACCTCGGGACGGTCCCAGGGCTCTGCGTCTAGTGTGCTTGTCGAAGCTGATGCATCTGGAGCAAGTAGAAGGTTGGGGGTTTGAAAAATTATTTGACCGTGCTTTTTGACCTGGTTTTGTGGCAAGGTGGAGACGGGGAAGAGGGGATGTACAGGTGGTGGAGGTCGGGAGCAGGGGGCGCCGGTGGATCCGCGGACCCCCCTGGGACCCCTGGTCCAAAAGTCCAAGGCATTCAAGGATCTACTGTGAACCTTGCGCATATATGGGTGTCCAACTGCTTGGGCATGCAGGGAAAACACAGCAAGCTCTAGCAGCGTCGGGGTATCCTGAAGGCCAAGGTATATCGCCAAGTATAGACTGAAGGCGGTCGCGGTAAACGTGTCGACCATCACGCCAGAACTGATCAAGGTAGGCTGAAGGCGGATACATTTGGCCATCACTCACCCAACTGCACAGGACATTAAGAAGGGCAAGTATAACGTTATATATAAGATCGTCTCCCGAGGCCTACCAGGACAACGATAAACCCCGCTCTTGCCTCCTGTCGAAAGAGCTGGCGCATAGGAAGCATGAAACGATTGTGGGCGAGGCTCACTGCATCACCACCTGGGGAGCCAATTGGTTGGGGATTCAACAACCCACTCGAACTTTTCTGGCTCGGATTTTGCCGCTGGATGTGAAAGTTGCCATTAATGGGTATCTATCTGGCAGGTTTTTGTATTCTTTTTGTATTTATTAATTCCCTGTACATGAGCGCTCTCATACCGCCGCTTTAAAGCTCGTAAATCAAGTTGGTTTTGGTGAAAATTTGGCCGTTCCACTTCAGGGGCGGGCACAGTATATTACCTCAAATCCTGTTTGTTGCCGAGATATGGCTCGTTTTCCGACAGCCACGGTTTTGTGTTTTGTGTGTGCACGAATTGACCAAGGTTAAATTGACGTGTTACAGCCGACGCCATATCGATAGGCCACTCTCGATTTTTGTACACAGGGTCCTCACCACAAATGTAATCACGCGCAAACCACCCCGGATGCCAAGCCCCATACCATATAGAAAATGGGATCAACAAAATAAAAATAAAAATTCTTGGGTAATTAGCCTGCATTTAGCCAACCTTTATGTTGGTTTCTCAGCGCCCAAAATAGATAAAACACTGGTAAGATAAAAGCGGGAGTTCGGAGAGAGGAAGGTCGCCCGCACACATTTCTTTCTCCCCTGTTGCGCTATTTTTCAGCCAAATCACTTTTTATTGCTTGTGTATCCTCCCTATGCCTCACAGCCTAACCAGGCCCCTTGCATCCTATGTGTGGCCGATGCTGGCGCCACTCTGCCGGTTCCACCTTCCACTGTCCCCACTGTACTGGTCCCTCAAGCTTTCAGCAACCAACCCACTCCGATCCCACCAGCCAACCTTCCCATCGGCCTGACACTCTTTGGTCTTCAACTGGCTGTGCCAGCAGCCAGGAAAGAGGTGGAGGTGGTGAGCCCATGGAAGCGCCGGCTTAGTTAGCAAACAAAAAACACTACGTGCGAGAGCTGTGGACTGGCTCATCAATATGGCGCCAGCTGTAATCGAGATGACGAGTGATGATTGAAGAACCCTGTTGACTCACAACAAAGGGGTTCACTCAGTATATATGCCCCACTCAATCACCCATCCGCGTCACCCCTTCTGCTCGGTGCGATCTTGGGAATTACGTACAGATGGCACGCCCCCAGCCACACGCTCGCCCTACCGCCAATTCTATGTCCGGATCCCGCCAGCTTGCTGTCCCCGAGCCGCCCCGCGGCCGAAAGGCTCAACCCGCCGTTATGTCAGACAAGCACACGCCCGTCTTGGCCGAAACGGTCAAGTGGGCTGGGGAGGCAGGTCCCCTG
>WSLM01001028.1:0-10728 GCA_019677335.1 Ceratobasidium sp. UAMH 11750 | reverse complement strand
CAAGGCAAGTTAAGTAGCTTGTAAACTGCTTGCAACTCTCTTAAACCGATCTCAAGCAAATTTCCAGTTTGCTGATGCAAATCAAAATGTTATCAAGTGTTCTTTTTGTTGGAATAGAGGGAAATACTCACCCGGATCCCACCATTGTTATGCTCTTGGCGCATATCAACAGGATAAAAGGAGTCCTTTCGCCCCTGCATGTTCACCAGCCAACAATAGGAGCGAATTGCCTCCCTAAGCCATTTGAAATGGATATTTCAGCATAAATTCTTGTGAACTAGGTTGAGAAAGTGCTTACCGGATGGCTGGTGTGGTCTCATGATAGAGAAGCTGGAGAGTTTCATACATCTGTCGAGCATAGTTCTTGTTGCCCACCCCAGTAAAATAGATTAGCAGCTCTGGAATCATGTCTTCCATGTGCCCAACATGGCCATGCTTGACAGCATTGTGCAAGTCCCAGTGAATCATCAAGTCTCGGGTCGTGACCAGTGTTCCAAGGAAGGTTTCGTCCTGATGCTTGTCCAAAGTCTGCCGGTATTCAGACACAGCTTGAGAGGACACACGTTGCGTCTGGATCCGCTTGCCAAGGTCCAGGATCTCTTGAGCAGTGCGATCAGGATGATTTGCCCAAGAGACAAGGTCTTCCAGAGAGCTAGTATCAGTAGCCCACATCCAGAATCCGCGCACACGAGCCTCAAACTCATGGAGGAGGAACTCAACAACATTGTGGTAGTCTGGTCGTGCCTTGCGCATGTTTTCAGCAAAGCCAGCCCGACCACGTCAGGAAAAACCTGGGGTTCAAATTTGTTGTAATTTATTATAATTTACCCATTTACCCAGTTTACTTCCCCCCCCGGTTTAGGAGCAGTTATTTGACCCCATATGGGTCAACTTTACCTCTAGGGTAGGCCCATTACACCCTATTTACCCCACTAGATGTCAATTTACCACCCATGGGGTGAATTTGACCCATGGGTGTTAAATTGACACCCCAGGGGGGTAAATTGCACCACAATGTGGCAAATCGCAGCGCATATACCTTGCTAATATGCAAATTACACTCCCCTAGATACCTATTTGAGCGCATATACCCAGCGATAAATGCAATTTTCCCTACACATGGATACTTTAACATATAATCATGCAAATCGTCGGGTCCAGTCAGTAAATCTACCTCCTTAAGAGGTATATTACAGCGCATATACCCACATAATGTTCATATTACATCAGTACTTGCTGCAAAAAGGAATGGGGTATCATATTACCAATTCTGTCTACAATAAAAGCGACCGAAACATCAGATCAATTACACAACATGGGAATATACAAAATCGCAAAATAGGGGACATGGGGAGCCTGCTCCACGGCCTCGTGCTGATATGGTTGTCATCTGCTTGGTGACACGTGAATAATAAAGCATGGTTGGCGGCATACCTACATTACCTAGTTATCTCCTTGCTCTGTATCCATCGGGCCATCTTCCGACTCAGGAGGTGGTGTGTCGGGTCGTACGTTGCATGCCAACGTGTATGGCCGTCCGGCGTTTGCATGCTCCGTGTCGAGTGCCGAACAACGTTTCCTACAAGCTCCATGAGCACATGTCCAGATCAAATTGAGACACTTACATAGCCTCCTTGAACCACTCACCTCAGAACCGGGTCAACCGGTTCCTTGCGGATTTTTCGTACTCGTACAAACCGAGCAGGTGGCGCTCGTAGTCCGCCTGCTGCGTGTCGATATCTAATTCGAGTGCTTTGTGGTACCCAAGTTCCCACTCGGCGATGCACGCTTGCATCTTAGTAACGAACAACTCGTCAGCCTTGGTGGAGCGGTCTGTTAGGGTACATACCATAGTGAGAACCAGTGCCACAGCTGGCACCGGGATTGGATTGAATCGGTCAGAAAAAGCCACGCCGATTGCATCGGCGTCCCAGAAAAACCCTACCATGATGGCACGGGCGAGTTGCGGGTGCTCATACTGGTCGGAGTCGGTTTTGAGATCCTACAGAAAGATGTAAGTCAGCGTGAGCAACCAATGTTGATCAGTCGAGGGTACCATACCCGGCAGTGGAAAACGCTTGGCTTGAGCTTCCTAGCCAATCGTCGGTTGTGCTTGACGTCGCCACAATTGGTAGGGGGATTTCGAAACCCATATCCATACTCGATGATCGCCCGGATGCGTTCCCTGATTTTGCCTCGAATCCACGATGCGCGCCGTGTCATCTAAACCAGCAGTGCACGAGTTAGTGACAGCCGAATGGACGAGGGTCAACCTACAACTGTGAGCAGGGCCTTCGGGGGCGCCTCGTACTTGTGTTCCGAGGCCTCGACCTTGAATATCTCCTTGTACGCATCGAGGGCCCAGTCCCGGAGCGTCTCGGGATTCTCGTATGAGCCTTCGGTCAGCACAGTGGCGAGAAACTTAGGGATCGCCGCTGAGGCAATCTCGCCCACAAGCCCTGGGAAATCGCTCAGCTTGGCCTTTTTGCTGCGCTTTGGCTGAGCATGGGCAAGGTCAGTACCGTGGTAGTCCGGTTAACCTGCAACTTACCTTTCGGTGGCACGGAAGGGCCACCACATCCTCATCTTCCGGGTCTGCGTCCTCATCGTCGTTTGGAACGTCACGAGGCGTATTGCTGGAGCGGGTGGACTGGGCCGGACGATCTTGCGAGCTGGGTTGACGGTTTCCGTTGAGTCGAGATCGATGGTTGGCGATCGATCGGGCAATATGATCGGCGGTAGTGCTTGGGCCGGGCTCCTGTACTCTTGAAGGCCCCGCAATCGGGCGCCCTTGGTCAAGAGCCTGCGCCTGTTCCTCTGCAAACCTAAGCGCCCAAACCGCGAGACCATCAATATCGTCGAGGTCGGGAAGCGGGTGAGCAGCAAGGTAGGATGATGTGGGGTCCATAACATGCTTGGGGACGACGGGAGGGTTGCTCGTTTTAGTCGAGGCCGAAGGTTGTGCGCGAGTGGATGATTGGGAGGGGGGTGGTGCGGGTTTTGGGTTGGCGGTCTTGGGTATTGTAGCTGGGTGCCGGGGGGCAGGTTTAACTTGCGAGGCAGTAGTTGGGGGCTGAGACTCGGTGTTGGAGTCGGAGTCGGAGTCTGATGTGTCGGCACGGCGGCGCGTGTTCCAGTCCTCCTCCTCAGTCTCGGACTGGGTCGCACTGTCATCCTCCTCGTCCGCAGCCAGGCGAACACGCTTGGATGCGGGGAGGGAGATACCGGCGGTCGATATCTGTCGTTTCTGGGGCGCCGGAAGGTGGGCTGCACCCTGCCGTGTCAATTGCGAGCGATGGTCCGAGTCTAGAAAATAGAGTTAGCACCAAGATAATGTCCGCGTTAAGTAATCATAGTTTACCTTCATGTAAAGGAGATCGTTCGCGGTCTCGGCCCGCCAGTCCCACTCCGGTGAACGATTTCGCGACCGCCTGCACTCATTAATTGTTAATAAGACAAAACACAGGCTGAGATGACGCACCTCAGCCGGCTCCCCCTGAGTTTCCAAGGTAGACGCTTGAGTTTGCGGAATCACCTTGAGGAGATCCTTGATTTTTCGATTTGAGAGGTGCGAGACGTTGTGGCCGACAAGCCGCTTGAGCCCATTGATGATCGTTTGGCTGACATAGGTGTCTTCGCCTTCGTCTTCGCTAATGTTGTCTTGGTCCGGGTCGGGGTCCTGGTTGGGGTCGTAATCGTGGTCGCATTCGGTAGCGCCCTCGATTGCCACATTCGTATCGCGAGCTCGGGCTCCAGTGTTGGCAACCGATTCTGTAATAATATCATAGTCAGCACCTTGTTGTGGCAATTGGAGATGCAAAAGCTCACTCGACGTGCTAGCGTGGCCCGCACCCCCAGCGTTTGCGTGATTGCCATTCTTGTTCGTAATCTTGGTAGGCTGCTTTGGTTTCGACTTCTTAATTCCCTGTTGAGCTGCCAACTTGTTAGTCGGTTCTTGAATTTAAACGAAAAGTTATACTTACACGCTTCGGCCTTTTTCGAGCTTGGCTTGCGTGAGCGCTGGGACCGTTCAAGTACGGGCGAAGGCGAACAATCTGGCGGGGGTGTGTCGAAGATAGCCTGACCCGGAGTGACGCCCTAAGAGGAACCGTTAGAGTCCTGAGCTGGCCATGCAAAATTACTTACGGAAGCAGTGGTCAACGGCTCAGCGGGTTTGAGATGGGCGAATTGACTTGGCGTGCGGGTGTGCAGGAATTCCTCGTCGGAGGAGGGGGGCATGAGGATAATGAGTGACGCGGAGTGTAGCCCTGCTTAAGTACGGAAAAAACCTCAGTATTCCGATAGTACAACGCAAATACTCACTCTCCGGTCTGTTTTGCTCCGGCTTGCTTTTCGGTGGGGGTAGACTTGCGGATGCCGACTGGAGTCGGGTTGTTGCCGGCTACAGTTTCGCAGTGCACCGCGGGGATGAAACACAAAACAAATGCTCTCATCGAGCAAAGAATCGAGCCCAATGTACCGGTGGCTACCCGTGAGGGACAGAAACGGGCTGCGGGCAGTGTGGGAGAGAGAGGTTGCCCAACCGGCGATGGAGCATCGTTAAGTGCATCAAGTGGGTCGTCGGGTAGGACGAACAGGAGTCGGACTTTTGCCGGGCACACAGGCTGGACCGTGCTGCGGGTGGTGCACGCACTGCTGGTCGGGAAAGGTGTTGCCGGTATGCCGGTGGGGGTTGCATCTGAGGCTGTGGGATTTGGCATGTGAGTTATACTAAATACGGAATGTAACATGAAACGGACATACCGGTAGGATATTGCCGTTATAGCCGAGGCTGGCCGGGAGACTGCGAGTGGCCCAAAACGTTTCAGAAAACTTGAAGAAAAAACGTGAGGATAAGGCAGCATGCAGGATTATAACTTAGCGTGATTTCACGGCCAGACGGTAAACCTCTAGCCCTCCCCAATCTTCCCCCACCCATGGCTCAAAAATCCCTGTTTGTTCGCTCTTTACGCCAAGCTGCCGTGTCAATAAAAAAATTGCCCAACGATCGCGGCCGATGCATCACATCGCTCGGCCTTGCGAAGTTCACGTGTCCGTACTGCTCATGGACTTTGGGCTCGCCGGCTGGGCGACATCTTCATATTGTCTTGCGACCGTACTGTCGTGAGCGGCACCTACGCGAGCTCAAGGGTCACCTCAGCAAATATTTGAAGAAAAAACAAAGGCGAGCTGCACGTACCGAATGTTCTGACTCCAAGGATACACCGACAGCAAAGCGACCACGCAGCGATTCCGTGACTGAAGATGCACCGCCGCCGAAACGACCACGGAGTGATGCTGGTCACCACTGCGACCCCACGCCAACCCAAGTACCCCCACCTGACCCAGCCACCCCACCTTGTACAAACCACGGACACGACGGTGCCGAGCAAACGACCAATCGCGGACAAGTACCTGGGCGTCCTTTCGTCGAACGATTCCCTGTTCCGACGGCTGGGGCACCGATTTCCGACAAAAAAATGGGGCGTAAGCTAACGAAGGAAGACTTATGGGACTACTTAGCTTCGTGTGGGTCTCTGGGAGACCAAGAAAAATTCGAGCTGGCGGAACTCTTGATGACGACGGGCCTTACAGGCGAGGGTCGCACGCGATGGTTGAATGCGTCTGTTTTGGTTAGTGAGGCGATCGGCCAGTTAATGCAAATATTTACCTTTTTTTTTTGGTAGCGTAAAAGGAAAAAGTTAAAGTTCTGGAAGAATAGCCGAGCTGTGCTGAAGGAAATTGATCGCCTGCCGTACGGGCCGAAATGGACTACCGAGGACATTCCAATTGGCGAGGGTGACTATCGTCGCGTATACACCCTATTTAGGCGAGATATCCTTGCGGTAATTAGGGACTTAATCGGCGACGTGCGCTTCAAACGCTTCATGAAGTACTCACCCGAGCGGCATTGGACCTCTGACGAGCGAAACTGTCGGGTCTACGGTGAGATGTGGTCCGGGAACTGGTGGTGGCAAATGCAGGTAAGTGGCGGCGTGCTATGTCGGGATACAGATCACTTACTGCTACCTAGTATCTAATTCGCGATCCAAATGGCACCGTTGTTCCCTTGATAATCGCGTCGGACAAGACCACGCTCTCGACGATGTGTGGGGGACAGCAGGCGTATCCCGTCTACCTAACTATCGGCAACATTAGCAAGGGTATACGGCGCAAGGCGAGTAAGCGCGCAACTGTCATCCTGGGGTACTTACCGGTCGACAACTTCAAACATGTCGAGAACAAGGCGCTCCGCAAGCGGCTCCGCGCTGATCTCTTGCATCGGTCGATGGAAAGGATCTTCGAGCCCCTGAAGACCGCCTCGCGTGATGGTGTGCCGATGTGGTGTGCCGACAGCCGCCTGCGACATGTTTACCCGATCCTCGCCGCATATGTTGCCAATTGGCTGGAGCAAAACGACGTTTCCGGCACGCTCCAGAGCGGGTGCCCAGCTTGTGGGGTACCATTCCACGGTCGAGGTAGTGGCACGATGGATGCGCCTCTGCGTGACCATGCAGAGACGGTCGCTGCCTTCAAGGCGTATGCGGAGACTGGCAGTAAGCAGGCTTTACATCAGTTGAAGCTCAGGCAGTGCGTACCGTTTTGGATTGACCTGCCCCACGTCGATTTCCCCGCTTGCATTACGCCCGACATCCTCCATCAGCTCCATAAGGGCATCTTCAAAGATTACGTCGCGGACTGGACAGAGGGCGTGTTGGGGGAGAATACGTTGAATGCACGGTTTATGGCGATGCCGCAAGCGAAGGACCTGCGCCAGTTCAAAAAGGGGATAACGAGCATTCAGCAATGGACAGGGCGAGAGACAAAAGAGATGGCTAAACAGTTCTTACCAATCATAGCCGAAGATCCAAACGTGCCCGACGATTTCGTCAAGTTGGTCCGCGCGCTGTTGGATTTCCTCTACCTCGCTCAGAGTGCGGAACTCAGTGATCGGGAGCTTGAGGAGATGGAGGAGGCGTTGCGAACGTTCCACCGGCTGAAGAAAGTACTGGTCGAGCTCGATCTGATCGCGGACTTGGACAAATTCGATGACATACCAAAATTCCATATGGTCGGCCATTATCCGCCTTCAACCCGCGAGCTCGGCACACCCGACGGGTATAACACGGAATCCCCCGAGCATCTCCATATTCCCTACGCGAAAGATCCTTGGCGAGCGTCGAATTGGCGTGAAGCGATCCAGCAAATCGTCGATTATGTAAGGCGGTTGGAGGCAGTCCGAATCCATCGCGCGCTAATGGACGAGTATTTTGGCGAATCCACACCGTCTAACGATGTCAGCGACGATGACGACGACGACGACGACGACGAGAGCGAACAGGGCGACGCGGTCGAAGCGGAGACAGTTGAGGATGGGTCGGAGATCGCTTATCCCCGGCCGACCCTTAGCGTGGCTGTTCACCCGACTTGTCCTCGCGTTGCTGGCCACCACCTCGTCAGCACCTATGGTGCTACCGACCTCATCCGCTTGCTCACTCGTTTGCTGAAGCCCCTTGCTCGAAAAGCTGGTCTTAATGGCCTTGTTCTCCCGTCAGACAAGTTTGACACGTGGCACAAGCTTACCATCCGTCATCGACCTCTCCCCTTTGCCCCCAACGAACCTCTTCACTGTGACGTGGTCCGAGTCCAGCCACCTGCGCTTGACAAGTCCGGCCGCAAGATACCTGGTTTATTCGATACAGTTATGTATGTCAACAACCCGCAGGCAGTTGGTGTGCAACGTAAGTTTTTTTTTTCCTATCAGTGCTTCGTGTGCCAATGCTCACACTTTTTTCCCCTTACAGGTTACCGCGTTGGCCGAGTCCGCGCCATTTTCACGCTCCCTCCGCGGTTACGCCCACTCTACTCTGGTCATCTCGTCTACCTCGACTCGTTCACGCCTTTCAAACGCTCCGTGTCGTCTGTGCATCGAATGTACGGGGTCTCGCACAACTCCTCTGGTGGCACACGTCGCGGAGTCATCATCCCAATGGAGCAAGTTGCAATGGCTTGCCACTTGGGTCCTCGTTTCTCTGCCATCGACCCCAACATTCGACTACACCCCCAGATCAATGTGCACTCATCTTGTCGTCACTTTTATCTTAATCCTTTCTACAATTTTTTCTCGTACTTGTTCTTCCGATACTGGAGTCGTGTTGCCCGTTCGTGACTTAACATGTGAGTACGTCAACGTTGTTTCTGAGGTCACCCACGCTAACGGAGAGCCAGTAGCGCGTGGCCAATCGGTGCCTCCCACGTTGTTTTTTCAAGATCCATCCAGCTAATAGCCTGGTTGCTGTATACCTGTTGTGCCCGTTCCGAATCTCTTGGACTCTTTTCTCATCTCGAGTGCCTCTATCTTGTCGTTCCCATTGTCTGTCACCCCCTTCATTACTATGCTTGCAACCAGGAGCCCGCTAATATCAACATTCGCCTATTCCACTTGTGTTTCACCTACTCGAAACCCACCACCTTAACCCATACCCGATCCAATGGCCCTCGCTGCACCCCGTTAAGGAAGGTAAGCACTACCCAACCGTGTTACTACCTAGTACTCACAACATTTCCCACAGAATCACATTCCGCGCCTAACGTCCCCCCTGCTGCCGTTTTCACACCTCTTAGATCTCATTCAAGGGGTATGATCATGGCGGATGAGTTTCCAGCATTGCTAGCTAATCATGTACACATTGCCTTGGTTGTCCACGTCCCTGTTCCCAAGCCCGATGCGAGCGCTGTCAACCACTCATTTTTGTTTGTTCCGCTCTGCTTGCATGTACCTGTTTAGTTTGTCTGAATATTACACGATTCTTCCCTTACGGTAGCTGTGTGTATATGTGAGTACTTGACAACAACCGTGGGCAAGGCCGTGAAGGCTGTCGAATTATGCCCCAATCCGCCCGTACATGAGGCCGATTTGGCACCATTTTCACCCCCTCATGGCCAATTTGCCGCCACAGGTGTAATAGGATTGCTAGGGGGGTAAATCGGGGGAAACCGGCACTTCCGGGAGGTAAATGCCGGGAAACAAACAACCCCGGAGGGTTCACAGAGGTTAACCGGCGCTGTTTGCCCGGATGGGGTAAATTTGCACCCGGGGTTTCCCCTGACGCAAGCCTTGTAACACTCCGATGAAAGCCAAGGCCTGCCACAGTCCCTTGGCCACCCTCAAAGATGGAGCAAACAAGGCACAGCAGAGCGTGGAACCAGCCAAAGAGAAAGATAAAAGGATCAAGGCGGTCACGACCATTGCGCTCCAATTGACGGAACAGCTGCAGAAGCCGACAACGTGCAGCAGTCATATCATCTCCTTCCCAGGCAATCATGCGCTCAAGAATAAGACGAACAAGATGGTCACCATGGTCCAAGCCCAACTGCCGAAGCACATCATCAATGACTTGCATGTTCCCGGCATAAGTCGACTCGTCAATCGGCCTAGTAGCTAGCATGAACATTCTAGTGCAATGCGCAGGGCCATGTGGGAGAGTGTGCCAGGAGGGTGGGGAGTGGAGCAATGGGTCAGCCAAGACATCAGTCTGTTCAACTCCAGGGACACTGCGCAAGATATCAAAGAGGTGGAAAAGTCGACGAGAGAATACCCTGGTGCGGCAATCAGGGTTGCTGAGGTCAGTCCAGCACAAAGAAGGACTGTTCCCAAGTGCACGGGAGTTCACAAGGCGTTCACGCAGTGTGCAGATTGCCTCTGGGTCCTCGAATGCATTACGTGCACCCTCAGGTAGAACGAATAGGGTGGCAGCAGTGCCATTGTCAGTGACAGTCAGCTTGTCACCTCGCTGGGAGCGAATGGGGAACTTCATGAGGATGTTGTCATGGCACAGCATGATGGGAAGTGTCCTTGCTACCTCAACAATTGTCGTGCGCACCTCCTTGGCAAGCAAGCCAAGATTCTGGGTCGTCCAGCTATAGCTCATGCAGAGGTTGCAGCGGTGCAAGAGCTCGATGACGGCTTTGGGGACATGTTCAGCATGAAAGTAGACAGAGAAGAGCTTTTGAAAGTTATTATTGCTGTGCTGGGAGGTCTCGTACGAAATACCAGCAATTTGCATGACTGTGAACTTTTAAATATATTAGTACACTTCACACTACATCTGCTCAAATGACTCAGGCACTCACAAAAGATGAATCTCTCTTGTTGTAGGCCCAAGAACCACGCCGGCAGGCCGATGTTGCAAGCATATGGAGTGTCGTGACCCACCCAGGGAAGACCCATATTTTTTGCTATTTCTAATGAGTCTACCTTAGTCGTTCCGGCTTACAGCCCACGTCACGTGACCCGTAACCACCGCAACGTAACACTACTGCTAGCATTTCTTTCGCTATACTGCTAGCAGTTAGCAGTAGTTGACTAAGCAGGTCACACGACCCTAGGATTAAGCGCGCGGCTCATATAAGATTCGGAGCCGCGCAACACCCTGCAGTACCGTGCATAATCAGGATAGGTGGTTAAGAGCTGCGGACTGCGCCACACGTGACACGCTGCGGACTGCGGACTGCGGACTGCGGACCTCCATGTATATAAGTGGTAACGAAAGCGAGATAGCACCCTATCTTGCTTTATCTCGTCTACCACAGTGACTTGTACCTTACTTAGACACGCAAATACAGACATAGACTTTAGCATCACAAGCAACCTTCATTACCTCATAGAGGCAGCAACAGAATAGAACGACCACTCCTTGAGCCTGAACCCCAGATCAGAACAGGTCG
>WSLM01001026.1:0-10740 GCA_019677335.1 Ceratobasidium sp. UAMH 11750 | reverse complement strand
CTGGTCGGTTAAGGAGGCGTCGAACTGCATATCTGAAAAGACGAAGAGACGTTTCACCATGTCTTCCGGCTAGGTTCAACTCGTCAATATCATCATATACAGTAGGGTGCCGAAAGCCTTACCTTGACTTTGTTCTGAATAGCAGTCGGCAGAAGCAGCTTCAAAAATACCGCCTCGTAGTTTGTGTTCATCCCCCAGTCGGTGCCAACCATCCATCGAGCTTGCTCTGCGAGACCGCCTGACTGAAGTGTCAATAGCTCGGGGGTTGCCGAAAATGTGATAAACATGTCCTTGAACGGTGGCTTGGCGAGCTGGGCAAGGAGAATTCCGAGGGCAACGGCTAGCGAGGGTTTGTGGTTAGCGAGTGAGACGATAACATGGTTCACGACATACCTGGGAAGATGGGCCGAACGTGTTTATCCTTCTTCTCGGGAAGGTAGCTTATGGACCCCATAGAGCCGCTCACATCGACCAACGCGAGCGCGCTCTCCAGGGCCCCTGACTCTCGCATGCGCTCAAGAAGCGAATTCCACTGGGCCTCGATGATTTGCTTGTTCGACTGTGACACATGGTTTCAGACCTCGTGAATAATCGGACTCAAATAAACGTACCTCGCCCAGCCGTCGCGCGATCTCGGCCTTCACAGCTGCCTCAGGCGTCTTCTTGCCGCCCGTAGGTACCGGCATATTCGCCCTCAGAGCCTCCATCAGCAGGTCGTGAGGCAACAGGGTAGCACCGCTGATCTTGGATTTGCCTGTAGCAACGTCCGCAAGGTAGTCTGTCAACCGCTTCTCGTCGTGCTTGAAGAAGTGTGCTTTGTTCGCCTTCATGCACTCGGACGGGACGTGACGATAGTCGACCTTGTCCCACCACTGAGCCGACATCTTCACCTCGGTTACGTCTGTAAACCGGCGCAGTGGTGTGACGATCCAACGACGGTAGTAGCTTCGGAGGACATGCGCGTTCTCCTGAGTCAACTCGCCGGACAAAGACAAGGACAGATCGGCCATATTTCCTTGAGTATGCATGACGAGTGCGATTGCCGTGGAGATGTTGGTGGCTCGGTCGTGGAAGCCTTCGAGTGTCGGTGCCCATTTGGATGCGCTGGTAAGCTCGAATTTGAGGTTGAATGCTTCCTCTTCGGGCGCAGACTCGATCTTCTTCAACAAGGCTATGGCATACAGTTAGCACGGCTGCTGCACGATCGAATACTCGAATAACACTACCCACCGACGTCGTTCGCAAGCGCATCTGCGAATATATGGGTGACGGTGGCATAGAGCGCCAAGAAGGACTTGTCGTGCTCCAGTTTTTCCTTCAACACCGCAAAGTCCGTCTCGCGCTTCTTTTGCCGCTCCTCCTTGGCCTTTTGAGCCTGAGCTGCGACAGTCTTTTTCGACTCTTCGCCACGGAGCTTCTTGGCCTCGTCTACGCCGAGCTCGGTATTCTGTTTCTTCTTCTCGTCCTTGATTTTCGTCCACTCCTGTTTAGTCCGGGCCGAGCGCTGAGCGAGCGGGACGTTGAGCGACTCAAACTTTGCGACACTCGAATCACCGAGTTCATTGCGCTGAGCCAAGACGACAAGATTGAGCAAGTCCTTGTAGTAACCGTGAGGCATCTTGACGAGCTCCTCGGTTGGAGCTTCTTCTGCATCGACCACCTCAAAGTCACCGTCGTTCTTCTTCGGCTTGCGCTTGATCTTGCGCTCGCAGAGTCGCTCAACGACGAATCGAAGGTTCTCGATCGCCGTCCGCGGGTGATTCTTGTAGAGCCAGCCGAAAGCATGATAGAAACCAAGTTTGTTACTGTGGCCTTCGTGAATCGAACGCATGTTCCAGATGATCCGAAGCGTGAGCTCGGGGGACTCTTGCCAACTCGCGGCGAGCTGCTTGTGGATGTCCTGGGGGTTCGAATTGGCGTTCAAACCGCTAAAGGCGTCGAGAGTCGCTGCGAAAGGCAGGTTAGATAAATAAAAACGAGTTCCGGTAAATGATAATTTACCAGATTCAGTAGACTTGTATGCCTCTGCGTCATTCCATGTTCGAGCTTGGTTTTGGGTTTTCTTCAAGGCATCAATCAAGGCGTTTCCAGATGAGGCGGCAGGTTCAGCACCAGCAGGTTTGTTCTTCACAGGCAAGAGTTGTTCGAGAAGTTGGGCAACGGGCTTGACTATTTCAGCACTCTGGGGAACAGTCACATTTGAGCTGTTCGAGGTCGAGGAACCCCCAGCGGGGACGTTGGTAATAGTAGGACCAAAGAGAGACTTTTGAGCCATGTTGGACGTGGTGGAAGAGAAGGAGTGTCGTGCGGGGTGGGTCAGATTATATCCCAGCCATCTCGGCCATGCCGAACGAGTCATGGCATGCCCTCTACTATGAATCACCCCAATCATGCTGTGCACTACTCCGATCTTGGCCCAATCCAAGTCCCGAACCTCGTGATTTGACGTAACGGGGATGGCGGAGAACAGGAGCGAGCAAGACGAGTCGCGCGAGGCGAGCTCGCCGGGACCAAACTACAAATCGCAAGCGATAACAGTATGTAGAGCTAGTGGTCACAGCGGCATCGTGTGCCCATCCAGTATTTCAAGGACTTGGACGAGTCATGATCGGCGTCAATATTGGAAGAAGCGCCCCTCGGCACCGAATTTAGCCTTGGGCGCTTCCGGAAAGGCAGCTCCAACTCCGCTCCTCCCTCGCCAACACTACTAACATAGTACGAACATTCTGAACTTGTGCGAATGTCGCCACAATCCGAGCCCATAACCATCGTGGAGATATATGGCAATCAACGAAGCACTTGTGGCTATTGTACCAAGAAGGGGGACTCCAACCGACCCCGTACTAGTCTGACTGTCAGCATGAGCCCATTGCAGATGTCTTGCTCGGTTAGTTCATCCAAGCGATACAATGGAAGGCTGGTTTATTAGCTATTACTTTGTTAGATTTACAAGCGCTTGCTCGATCGTGGCTGGCGGCGCTCTGGGGACTATTTATACAAACCCAATCTCAAGGATAGTTGTTGTCCTCAATATACAATCAAGTACGTTTTTGGTCAACAGATTTATGAGTCGAGCATACTACCGGCTACCTTTTCAGACTAGATGCAATGGATTTCAAGCTTTCCAAGAACCAACGAAAAGCATTGAACAAGTGGAACAAGTTCTTGACGTACGGCGACCAGGAGAAAGGCGAGTTCATCTCCAGATCCACTTGGAGCGACTGATTATTTACTTGACAACTCTCGGATGCAGCCAATACAACAGCCACGAAAGCACCGCCACCTCTTGTGGACCTCGTACACGCCGCAGACGCATCCGTGCTGGAGGCCAAAGGTGTTACACCAGCCCATCGCTTCGAAGTACGCCTAGATTATACATTCGTCGTGCAGTCTTAACTTATCGCACGTGGTGCAGGTTACCCTCGAACCCTCCTCCTTCACGGACGAGAAATACCAGCTCTTTGTGCAATACCAAGAATCTATACACGATGACACTGGGAATAGTCCTAGTGGATTTACTCGCTTTTTGGTTGAATCGGCGATACGACTAGAACCTATCGAGTACAAGAACCCACCTGCCGAACCATCGCCTTACCCGTTGCCAACTCACTACGGGTCCTACCATCAAATGTACCGGGTCGATGGGGAACTAGTCGCGATCGGGGTTATCGACATATTACCTGGGTGTGTATCGAGTGTTTACTTTATGTATGCGGAGGGTTGGGGGAATTGGTCTTTAGGCAAGGTAAATGGGCACCTATTTATCTTACAATAAGCCATGACTGACGCAGGCCGACCAAGATAAGTGCGATCCGTGAGGCTACCCTGGCAAAGGAGCTGCATGATGCTGGAGCCGAAATAGTCGACTCGCTCTACATGGGTATGGCTATAATACATAGATCTCGGAACGTATGATTGAGCTCACTTGTACAGGTTTCTACATCCATTCGTGCCCCAAGATGAAGTACAAGGGAGAGTACGATCCTTCCTACCTGCTTGATCCTGTGAGTACCGCTCTAGAGATAATGTCTAAATATTTAAAGCAGGTGCACAGGAATCGTACACTTGGCACCCCCTGAAAAACTGGATCCCACTCCTTAATGAGCACAAATATGCGACTCTCAACGAGGCAAAGGTGGACCAGGACAAGCTGTCACACGAAGATATGAAACGAATGCAAGCAGTAGCCGATATTTCGGGGGGAACAGTCAAAGTTGTTCCATTATCAGTAAGTTGCGCTGTTGGGCAGACTGGCATTGACGGGTGCGTTTTAGACTCTGCCTTTTTGGGGCAACCCGTATGCGCGCAAACAGGTTGAAGAGACAATTGCTACCTTCGGGAAAGGACTCAAGGATGATATTATTATTAGCTCGTAGAGAGTGTGGTTTTCTTGAGTGGTACATCAAATAGAAGGTGCATATAGATAGCATTTCAATCGGGTACCATCATCGCTAATCTTCTCTGCTTTTCTCGTGGACTCTCGACAAGCATTCGATGCGTCTCTAGTCGCTGAGGTACTCGACCAAACCGTTTCAGTGGCCAAAGTACGGTCGAAATTCGGGACTCAATTAAGCCGAGTGGTACCTAAACACACTATGACTTGGGTTCAGAACTTGGTTGTATTTGAGAACTCACAGCTCCAAAATAATTGCTATCACGACTTCGAAAGGGTTCGTCGCCTGATATTTGCGTGGGTATGACAAAGTAGGGGGACTATTCTACTCACCTTCGACCCAGGCGTATCCGTCCGGTATTCGTACCTGTTTATCCGGGTAGGGAGGCAGTGTATCTACCTGCGAACAGCGCTGTTCAGGCATTTTCTGCTCCGGGGGCACTAGTTCACTCACAACGTCACCTCCTAATGCCAGGATACGCTTCACAATAATCAAATTAGGATCCAATGGTGACCTAGATTGAGGAAATCAAAGGCATAAAGTTATAGATACACTAGTATGCTTACTTCAACGACACGACATCCCCTCTCCTGTACCTCCTACGGGCCGTAATATTCCAACGATCAACCCAGACCATGTCACGCTGGTGCGGCCCATCGGGGTTTAGAGCCGGTTGCATGCTTGAACCCGAAACAACATTTATAGTCCCAACGAGACCGGTGAATGTAAGAGCTGGAGGTATGACCCATAACAGTCGTAGAAACTCCCGGCCTTGCCAGGACATGGGCGGAAACTCACGTGGAGTGGGCGCTAATGAGGATGTGACAGTCACGTGTGTCGTGGGTGTTTCCTCGACTGCCACGCTTACGATGGCGACAAAAGCTGCGGCATGGCTGAAAAATAAAACTGGAATGTCTTCTGGAGAGTTAGACCTGCTGTTTGTATCCACCGCTTTGAAGTTTCTCTTGTTCCCTGCCTAGTAAGTAACTTGGGTGTACAACGTGTACGACATATTATCGCTTTTGTCTGACTTCTGACCGAAAAGTCGTTCTACAGACTTCGAAGTCCATAGGAACTGGCTCGCTATTACCCATTCGCTACCAATATCCAAGTGGTATTATGACGTGAGTTCTCAAACTCTTTAAGTTGCTTGATATATTTACCCCGATACAACAGGCAACGTCAGAGTGGAGTGGGTTTACGTTGTTCTTGAATTGTCTGAAGTTACTGACTTGCGCTTTAGCCTTGGATTACCCACCATTCTTCGCATATTTTGAATTCCTTCTATCCCTGCCTGCGCGACTAGTAGACCCAAAAATCGTCGATCTGAACAACTTACAATATGGCGCTTGGAGCGTTGTGGCATACCAACGGATGACGGTCATTCTTACCGAACTCGTACTTGGCGCCGCAGTGCTACGGTAAGCCTTATTCGTAGGCTTTCACACAGTCCTGGATTTAATACGACGTGATTCGCAACCCAGGTTAGCCCGGCCGCTTCTCCCTCAAAGCGCGCCATTATCTCCTATACTCGCTGCTTCCGTTTTTCTCCACCCCGGCCTACTCATAGTCGACCATATCCATTTCCAATACAACGGCCTATTGTTTGGAATCATGCTTTGGAGCATTGCTATGATGCGAGAGGGTCGAATGGTCTTGGGTGGTATGCTTTTTGCCATCCTCCTGAATTTCAAGCACATATATATGTATATTGCAGTAAGTACCCGTTTATCGCAGCCTTTTTCGGTCGCATTGAAACATTTTCCAGCCAGCGTACTTCGTTTACTTGCTCCGTGTCCACTGCACGACCCCTGCTCGATTCTTGTCGCTCGCTCAAACCGTAATCGTCACTTTCGCGGTATCTTTGCTTCCATTTGCACCCCATCTTTTGCAATTACTTTCCAGACTGTTTCCCTTCAAACGAGGTCTATGTCACGCATACTGGGCGCCAAACGTATGGGCACTGTGGGCGGCAGCCGATCGAGTCCTATTATTCCGTAAGCACATTTTAACTTGTTTCTTCTTGTACTCATCAGCTCTCCAACATCAGTGGCTAAGCGACATGTGCTCCCGTCTCGATTCATCTCCATTGACACCGCTGGGTTTGCATCCGCTTCTCGCGGTCTGATTGGGGACACGGTATTTGCTGTTCTGCCGAACGTTAAACCGATACACACATTTATTGTGACGATTCTTTGTCAATCCGTGAGTTTTTGGTTCCCGGAAGAAACATAACTATGGTTGACATCTCTCGTAGGTTTTCTTATGGAAACTATGGCGAGCACCGACGTATAGGTCGTTTGTATGCGCTGTAACGCTCTGCGGTTGGGCGAGCTACGCGTTCGGCTGGCACGTCCACGAAAAAGCCATTCTACTAGTTCTTTTCCCCATGAGGTGAGTCCAATCCGCGAGCTTGTAACAACACGTGCTCAACATTTCACATATATTTAGTCTCGTAGCCGCCGAGAGTCATGCAATGTTCCGCACATTTGTCATTGCGAGTGCAGCAGGCTGTGTATCCCTCTTTCCCTTGCTCTTCACCCCAGCAGAAACGCCCATCAAACTGCTCTATACCTCTCTCTGGGCTCTTGGCGCCTTTTACCCCCTCCAGAAACGACTGTATACCTTCCCGACCACGTTTTCAGCGGTCCTAGTGGATCGACTAGAGGTGCTTTATCTCTTGGGGCTACCTTTTATTCAAGTGATTGTAATGCTACTGGGTGCTTGGCCGACCATCAAGGCGAGCTCGCAGGTCGCCGATGCGTCGGTGGATATCCAGGCGGCATCCATGCTCGCACCATCCCCCCAAAATAGCACAATCCCTCCGACTGAAATCCAGGGTACCCGCGGACAGAGTGGCAGTGGGATGGAATTCTTGCCACTGATGTTGACAAGTGTGTATTGTGCAATCGGGTTAGGCTGGGCATTTGCGAGAATGGGATACTTGTATATTCGCTCATAGATGTGATGTAATGGATTGCTATCGCTGTGATGACCGAGCGCTGATAGTTACAGCTAATTGGTGCATATATATGCGCCGACCTCCAGTCGATTTTGTTTCCCAAAACTAGCGGGATGGTATAGGGCGACTCCGGGATTGCGTGCAAGCCGCTGTTAGGGTACATGCAGCCCGCCAAAATCACCAGGTCATTTCTTACGGTAGCGATGCGGGGCTTCTTTCAACCATGGGTCAACCTCTTTTCGCACAACAGGCGTTCATCACCAAGATGACGAGCGCTTGCTTGCACAACATTGTGCTCAACGGACATACAATAAACATGTGAATGTTAAATTAAATCAAAGGGACATGGACCATGCAAGGAGGATACAGAATACGATTCAATAAGCACCCCGGTTCAAAAGTCCACCCATATCCGCTAGCAGAAGAGCAACTTTCAGATCGCTCGCCTCGACAACGATTACGGAACCATTTCGGACAAGTTTCAATATCTCGTGGAGGTACCAAGCCTGTTAAAACTTAGTTGAGCTTGTTTGATATATGAAAATGAGAACCCACAAGGCTGTTGGAGAAGAGGACACGCGCAGCACATGCACCGAGAGGAGGGTTGTCAACGGCCTGAATGAGCTTGCTCAGAGCTTTGTTGTAGCCCTTGTGGACCCACGCTGGGTCGTCCGAATCGTTTGGGCGACCAGGAAACGATGTCGCCCGGAGCATTTTGACGATACTCTCATGAGCGTGTACGGAGTTAGCGGCTTGTTCAAGCTAAAGGCGTGTATTAGTGATGCGAGCTCGGGCCTAGCAAAGGCTTAGTAACTTACAATCTTCTGTAAATCGAGCGGTTGGGTAGATTTAGCCTTTTCGGCAAGAACACGTAGTACGCCAGACAGGCTGGGGATAGATGGGTTGACCGGATGAAGAGAAGATGTGGCAAAAGACATGGTGAAATGGACGCTGTGACTGAAGTTTGAAAGCAGAGGATGTCGAGAACGAGTGTTGCCATACAGGTTTATATATACTCAGCCCTTGTAGAACAGGGGGCGCCATGGTCCTATCCCCAGTGTACGGCCCTATTGGTGTCAAGGCAGGAGTGGACCGTCCTATCGAGGGCCAACAGAGAAAAGCAGAGAGGTCCAAGGAAGGGTGGTGAGCGTCGGGACATGGTCCATTTGGACTGTTCTACAGGGGTGCATTGTTGGTCCGATTGCCCATGGGCCAATGCAGGACGGCGGCCCGAGTGTTATGAGTGCCAGACTTCAAGTTGGACAAGATGCCTGCAGAAACCGAACCAGTGAATATGCCAGAGTAAAATTCTTCGGGAAAGGGAGCCGTTTAGGGGACGGGGCGTGGACGCCGACGTGGGCATTATCGGGACACAGGGTGTGAGATGGGACTGAGGGATAGGACGTCAAAGACCTAACATATAGCACCTCCGGGAGTATATAGTAGAACCAGTTAGCCGAGCGGTTATCCCCTGATGGCGTGGCCCCTCGCTCATGGAAAGGGTTTCGGGTTCGACTCCCCGCGGAGTATAAACTTTAATCGTCGGCCATAATTTGCTCCTCTCCTACATCATTTCTCGCCCTCCGGCCCGCCACCTCATGGAGTCACGTGCCCACCATGAGTGCACGCGACTTGGCATAGAAGAGTCTTTTCTTGGCGTTCCCCAAATCATAAGCCCCCGACACGAATAGAATGTTTAACGAGATATCATTTCTTCAACTTGTACAAAAAATCATAGCCAAAATGCATAACATTACAGACAACCAACGCAAACACAGATATGGAGTGGTGAAGTCAAAGTACAGACAACTTAAGAGTAGGGGCGAACAGGGGCTGGTTTATCAATAGTCTAATGCAAAAGATACAATGTTCCCAAGGCCGGCATGGAAAGAAGCGATATGTCTAGAAGTCTTCATCGAGAGAGCTACACACAATGTCAGTAAATAAGGACTAGGACATATCCGAGGATAACCTTACAAGATCTTGGACGATGCCGCTGGGGCAGCGACCTCAGTCGATTTGGTAGGGTCAGTCGAGGTCGTCTTAACTCCGGCTTTGGCGTAGTCGGAAACACGCTTTTCGAAGAAGTTCGTCTTGCCTTGCAGAGAGATCATGTCCATAAAGTCGAACTGGGCGACACGCTTAGCGACATGTCGGGTGGGGATTCAACCACAACTTACGGGGTTGGTAACGTCATACTCCTTGGGGTTACCGAGAGACACAAGCAGGCGATCGGCCACAAACTCGATATACTGGCACATGAGCTTGGCGTTCATACCAATCAATCCAACCGGCAGAGCGTCTGGAAACGCGTTCGATTAGGCTCATGAATAGCCAGATATAATCGGGCTCACCTGTCAAGAACTCCTGCTCAATAGCAACCGCCTCCACGATAATACGGCGAACAGTGTCGGGGTGCGGACGTCTACGGAGATGAGAGAATAGCAAGCACGCGAAATCGGTGTGCATTCCCTCGTCACGGGAGATCAACTCGTTGGAGAATGTCAAACCAGGCATGAGTCCGCGTTTCTTGAGCCAAAAGATCGACGCAAAGGAGCCAGAGAAGAAGATGCCCTCGACTGCGGCAAACGCGACGAGACGCTCGGCAAATGTCGAACGTTGGTCGGAGATCCATTTGAGCGCCCATTCCGCCTTCCTCTTGATGCAAGGGATGGTCTCGATGGCATCGAAGAGAAACTCGCGTTGAGCTGGGTCCTTGATGTACGTATCAATAAGGAGCGAGTAGGTCTCGGAGTGAATGTTTTCCCTAAACGGATTGTTAGTATGCAGCATATATAAAGGCTGGAGCGATACGAACATCATAATTTGGAAACCATAGAAGCATCGAGCTTCGGCAGCCTGAACCTCGTTGCTGAAGCGCTCGACCAAATTTTCATTGACAATGCCGTCAGACGCAGCAAAGAAGGCAAGGACGTGAGAGATAAAATGGCGTTCGTTGTCGTTGATCTTGTTCTCCCAGTCGTGCTGCAAAGTCGAGTACATTAGCTCGAACCCGTAATTAACTGGGAAGAACGTACCAAATCTTTGGATAGATCCATTTCTTCGGCAGTCCAGAAAGAGGCTTCAGCTTTCTTATACATCTGCCAAATCTATAAACTTGTTGGGACATGTATCATGTTAGAGGCTGCAGGGAGTACCGACCTCATGATACTGGATCGGGAACAAGACGAAGCGTCGTCGCGACTCTTTGAGCAAAGGCTCATCCTTCTCGTCGAGATCGACGTCGCCAACAAAGCGGAGTCTGTAATCCTCGAGCGGCGCCTCGTCATTAGTAGCATCGGGCGATGCGTCCAAGTCGTCGAGACTGTCAAACACAATCTGCTTGACAGGCGACTTGAGGGTCATTTTATCGAGCTGCTTCGA
>WSLM01001025.1:0-10742 GCA_019677335.1 Ceratobasidium sp. UAMH 11750 | reverse complement strand
CGACTACCGGAACCATATTACAGGTAGGTCGTCTATCCACGTCAGCTCAAATTTACTAATATATTCTAGTCATATGCATCTGCAAAAGTCCCCCGGCTCTGGCAAGGCTTCCAGAGCAGCCAGAGCAGCCAGAGACTCACACTAGGACTGCAGAGCATGCCCAGAGCATACCCAGAGCAGTGTCAGGGCACAAAATGTCGACTTTGTTTGGCCTTGTTTGTACCCTTGATTACGTAATACAATTACTTCCCAGTTGGGTCTGGTACAAACAGGTACAAACAAACCCGGTTCCCGTCTCTTATACCGGCCGCAAGCGCTTAATATCCGCCGTTCTCGGGCCAACGTGCACATCAAATTGTGTCCCTGCTGCCCAAACAACCCCTCAGCTACTGATTGCCGGCTGTCATCGGGGCTTGATGTCGATCAGGTTCAGCACTAAAACAGTGCCGTGCCGATTGTCCTCACATTGTACGCCCCGATTGTCAACGCTTATTCCCCCGCCCGATTGTTAGATAGCTGCAAGCTGTGCTTGTCCTTCGTGCATGCTGCTTTTATGCCACGGGAAAGGTATGTGAAAGCCAACATATGTAGCAATAGACAACATCAAAGGCAACATGGTATTCTCGGTTGTAATCACGAGCAGAAAAACCGATGCATGAACCGGTCAACATGGATAAAACGCGGGAAGAAAGATGAGAGCAAAACGCAAAGTGTCCAGTACTGCCCCGCCGGTCAGGTGGATTCGCGATCGGCTGTGCCTGTTGCGCATACAACCGCTCCCAGCTCACGGCTGCGGCTTGAGGAATATATAAAAAGCGCAGGATAAGGGATAAGGGTGCTCAAGCAATAGCAGGGGGAAAAGCGACTGTCCAGGAGTAAATGGTGACGGGGGCACAGGTTTTACAGGAAAATCGAGAAAGGGAGGGAAAGGAAGCGTGGCCAGAGGGATGCGCATGTGATATAAGCGCTGCGCTGTGAACGTCCATTCGCTCGTTGGAATATAATATGAAAAAGGCGAAGGAAGGGAACGAGACAGATCAGGGGAACGGGGAAAGGAAGCACGCGCAACATACACGCCACGCGAGAATGTTCATCCTAATAGTCCAATGGTTGTGAAAATGTTTATCGGCCGGCAACGCCGACGTGGAAAAACGAGTAGCAAGCAATCTACCACATGCGGTCATCTCCAACCGGCTGGCGTACACGCGTGCAAACGCGAACGTATTCATCCCTGGTAAGCAGGCCCGAGGTTTAGTGTGTGTGATAACTACCCGATTGTACTTACTGGATGTGCTTCAGGCACTTCGAACGCAGCTCGCCGAGGTTTGGACTCTTTGCCAATTGGCACACATAATACCCCCACCGCTCGTCATACCCCTCGTCGAATTCCTTCTTTCGCACCCCATCTTCGTGCTTCTTCCTCTTGTCGCGATTTGGATATTTGAGGCGCTCCAGCGCATGCACGATCTGTATGGTTAAACCAAATGTATCAGCGTAATAAAATCAATGGGAAATGCGCTGGACACATACATGGATTCCGGCAAAAGCGATCGCGGCCAGTGACGGACCGCGAAGCGCATCCGGGGAGCGATCAACAATCTGGATGGTCTCTGGTTCGCTCGACGGCGTGGCCACGGTAAGCAGCTCTTCAAGTTCTTCAGGATCATCGTTAACGAGGAGTTTATCCAAGTAAACCATTGCGAGTTTCCTGCCGCTGCCGAAATACAACACGCCCACGACGCGGGGTACCAGCTCAAAATTGAGAAAGTCCTCCAGTTCCTTGGGGAAGGGGCGTCAATTTTTATCAAATTATAACAAAGGACGTTTCCCTCACCAGACTGTACTCGCCGTACACACAGCGATCGTGTTCTTGAAGCCACGAAATACTGTCCACATCACCTTCAGACACTTTGAAGTAGGTCTGAACCATCGCCTTGATGGGGTCTTGTCCCGTAGATCGGAGCTGAGACAACGACAATTTCAGCTTCAGGGGGCCATTAGCTACCGGTCGGTCGTGCACGAGTGTAATAATACTCACCGTTTTCTTGAATTCCTTGTCGACCATCTGATCCAAGTCACACTCTGTGATCTCATTCGCTAGGCCTTTTGCTCGCTCGATTAGGACCCCTTCATCCTCCCAAAAGGGGCCCCGTGACACGTAGGAGTGCCGCACACTTAGCCTCATTACAGCCATCACCCCTTGTGCCTCCTTCGAATACTCGCCAATCTTCTTGGCGCCCTTAGTGCGGGGGTATTGGGCGTTTGGCTCGTACTTTTTCCCCGCCTGAATGTCGCAGAGCTCCGTTATACGCCTTTCTTTGTACTCGGCGATTGTGGGTGCGGAGTACTTCTTCCTCAGGCGGGGCATCGGTACAGGGTCTTGATGGAGTCCGAGCACCTGCTCCTTCCCGTCAGGCTCATCCTCGTCACCAAGGAATCCGCTGTCATCGGCTGCAACCTCAGCTGCAATGGGGGCTTGGTCGGGTGTGCGTGCAAGAGGCGGCGGCGTTCGGACGCGAGGTGTGCCCGGAATCGGTGAGCGAGGCGGAGCAATCAAATCTGTGACAAGGCTCGAATGAGGCAGAAACGGAGTGCGAAGGCGAGAACGAGGGGGCAGGGAATGCGCAGCGCGCAGCTGAGTTTGTGGCCGCAAAGGGTGAGGTGAAGGTGTGCTCGGGGCCGAGCGATCAGAAGGAGGCCTGGAAGGCTTACGAACCCCAGCAGGGGGCGTAGCCGGGGGACGATAGCCGGTGCGGAGGTTCGGACCGAGTCGAGTCTGAGGTGTCACGGCACGAGATGCGGGTGCTGTGCGTATCTGCGTAGCAGGAGAACTGGGCCGGCGAGGTTGATGAAACGAGGTTCTAGCAGCCGGGGTGGCAGAGCCGGAAATACGCAGTTGAGTAGCCGGAACGCGAAAAGATGTGTTTGAACGGGTAACAGGGGCGGACAACCACTCCTGACGAGCTAGAAGCGAAGTCCCCACAGAAATGGGACTATGTACCTGGGCGGCTACCGGTTGGGGGGTCTGCATTGGGCCCGAGATGTGGGACGTCACAAGAGGAGCGCCCATGCGGGGATCCTCAGGCAGGATCGGAACTTGATACTCGGCGCGTGAATCGCAATCAAATGGGAGCGGGGTAGCCGAGCCTGGAGCCTCGTCGGTGCCCATATAAGTATCACTTGTAGTTTGCACCGCCCCTGAGGTTAGGGCACCAAAGTCCGAGAGACCAGAGTTGGATGAAAAGGGCTGCTGAACAGGATTTAAGGCAGGGGGGGAAAAACCGATTGCGTTGCTTGGCGCGGGAGTTGAGACATCGGGGATAAATCCAAAGCCGATTGCCGTGCTACTTGGCGAAAAATCCATTGGGGAATTGGTGTAGTACCCTGTAGCTAGAGAGGGCCAACAACTTGGAGTTAGTTGTTGAGAATGGAATTGCAACCAATAACATACCTTGAGCACCGATGTCATTTGGGGTTTCACCAAAGTTGACGCCATTACCAGAAGGGAAAACAGCGCTCAGCAATAGTTCCTGCTCCTCCGCCGGTAGGTCCCAAAAAAGCGCATCTGATGCTGCAGAAGGGAGGCCAAAAGGATGTCCTCCATTGGAGGAATCGAGAGAGGTATGAGGAGGGCACGACGCGTCAGAGACCACGGGAGGTGTCGCGCAGGAGTTTTCTTGATGCGCAAAGGGCAACTCAGCATCAACGGGAGCTACAGCAGATGTCGCAAACGGGTTTTTGCGATGGATAGCGGCCAGAACAAGGTCAGCGATCATTGCACCATCAATCCAAACGTAGGAAAGCGCCCAGCACCCATTCACAGCCGCAAGAGGATGCATTAAATGATCCATTGGGCCAGCGTAGCCGTAGCCCATGTTAGGCAAAAGAAAAGAAAAACCCCCGTGCGGAAGCAACGGTGTTGCGGAGGTAAGACGAAGGCGAGGTTGATGTGGGCAAGTTTACGTTGTTGGGCGCGTTGATGTCGATTGAGTTTGCAAATATAAACAATGCCCAACAAATAAGAGACAGCAACGATCAGCTTTGACGCAGAGGACACACATCATAATCAAATAGCACTTACGGCTTTGTTCGCCAACATGCTGCTTATCATGACGCGGACCTAGACCTTGGTTGCTGACACCTGAGTCGTAAAACAAATTGGCTGAGTTTACGTGAGTAAAATACCAGCCAAATTTGGAGCACGATGTAATTACTTACTGCTAGGCAGATTGTTGCGCACGTCGGACATCCTGGATTCCATCACCTCATCGCCCTCGCCCTCAGATGCTGACTCTGAGGCGCTCCCATCTTCATCGATAGCGGTGCTCGCCTGTGACTTTGTCTCGTCGTCACACGGGGGACCCGGCAAGCCAGCACCTGCCGCAAATCCCAAAGGAACCACCGCGACGTGATTAGTTAGGCCAGAGCTTGTCGGGTTCGTTGGCGCTAATTGACTCGAGCTTGAGGTGGAGGGTGCTGCAGCGCCATTGGAGGTTTCGGGCTCGGAATCAGAGGCGGGAATACCTGAAAGTAAATTGTGTAAATCTTTATGAATAATATTAGCAAGTAATGCACACGCATACGAACCTTCCTGGCCCGGGAGATGAGGAACCGGAAGCTGTGCAAGTGGTGTGGAGTTCTTCTTCTTCGTGGGGTCGACAAGCATGGGAGATTCTAAATCTGCATAGGTGTATCGGAGGCCACGAAGGCCAGGGCGTCCACCCTTTCGCATTGGCGCGGGACCGGGCTCAATCCCCTTTTTTATCAGCTCGGTCCTCCGCTTGGCCTCACGGCGGTCGCTGTGGGACATTGACGTGGTCCTGATAGGTCGGGCATACCTGTTGTCTGGCATGGCGAGAAGGATAGAGGGAGAAAAAAGACTAAAATGACCACAGAAAAGGAGGGAGAACGGCAAGTCGTGATTAAAGAGAGTGTGACTCAAAACAAAAAATCAAAGACAGAAATATATGAGGTGAGTACGATTTTTAGAGGCAAAAGAAGGCACGGGATACGAGTAAAGCTGTAAGTGCAGTATGCAGGTGTGGAGGTAGAGTTCGAACACTTGTTTGTGTGGTTGTTTGGCTCAAGTGAACTGGGACCTTGGTGGGTCCAGGACGGTTGCACACTTGAGGCTTAGTTCAATCATATGTTATCACAGCTCTGATCAACTTGAAGTTCAACCTGAATCCAACCGCGTTTTTTCATACCTATGTCCTATCTAGGCGTACATGCTCCAGGGTATATCTGCAGTAACGAACTCTGCCGACAATTTTGCCCAACACGCAACTTCTGGAAGAGACATGCGGCGCGCAAGCGTGAATGCGGGAATGGGAACCATCGTGCAGTCCGCCTCGGTCTCGCTTTATCGGACCTCAAGCAAAGAGGTAAGACCTCCTTCGTAGTTGGATGGATCGTGTACTTACTAGCTGCCCTTTCGGCCTACATCACAGCTCAAACTGAGCATCTTAGGCGCGTGAAACCGCCTTGCGAGCCTTTTCCCCAGGCACTACCCGAGTTCACTGCTGCCATCCTGCACGGCACACAGAATCGCGTGCAGGAAGACTATAATATCTGTGAGTACATTGTTCTGAGGTACGAGAAAAGTAGTCGGATGCTTACCCAAGAAATCAGACAACGACTTCGAGATGAACATGGACCAGAGCGGGATATGGGCTGAAGATAGGCAAGACTATCAAACCTACACCGATGACTGTCTGGGTACAGGTACGGATCATTCCAACCACTCATCACGAAAATGCTTACCAAGGTCACAGAGATGGACATCCCCCCCGACATCTTCGAAAACACTGGATCTGTGTACAACGAAGACCGTGAGTATACTCAGCGCGTGATCAAATCGCCTGGCTAACACTAGTACAGCACCAGATGCATGGACGAGCAACGTTGCGGAGGGATCGATGGACACGCCATGGCCTGACGAATGGGTTGATCCCGAGGGTCCGTTCGAACCTGTGGGTGCAGCCGAAGGCGTGCTTGTCGAACAACCGTGGGACTTTGAAAATAACGCTGGGTTTGGTAACGAAGGTTAGTATTTACCCGTTGATACTCGATTTGGTGATAAGATGCTTATTCGCCATCTGCCGTGCTACTTGTATTTAGTACTATATCCCTCACTTCCCGCTGACGCCCAAGAAGACGCCACGTATCAGTGGGCTGCGACCAATTTGCGGGGCAATCGCTACTCACTCAACGTTCCCGCCGCACAACCGGAACAACTCGGACAACCGGAGCAACCAGGGCAACCGGAGCTACCCGAGTCACCCGCGCCACCCATACCACCCACGCCGCCCGAGTCCGAGCTGCTCTTCAATCCGTATAACGATGGGGCTGAACCGGCCTATATTCGAATCGAAATGTCGGACGGCGGGATTACCTACAAATATGCTAGTGCAGGGGCGACTCGCCATAGGGCCGATGGGGAACAGACGCGATGGGAGAAGCAACTCGAGGAACTAAAGGAAAAGTATGATGAGTGCGAGTGGGGTCGATGGGGGACGAAGCGAGAGTGGGAGGACGCGTACTGGCTAGCAACATCCAAAGCATCGCAAGCAAACTTGCAAGAACTGCTGAACACGGAACGAGTAAGTTATTATTTATCCTAATTCCAAGTTGACAAGCACGTACCTGACCAATGAACGCGCTCAGTACGCTTCAGATCCGCCAAAATTTCAAACAATCACGAAGCTGTTCCAAATCGTTGAGAAAGAACTCAAAGAATTCGGTGGACCTGAATTTCATATTCAGGATGTGCGACTTGCGGAGGCCCCGGATGATCGACACACGCTCGCTTACCGTCTCGTTGACGAGTCCGGAGACTTCCTGCTGAGCAACCCTCGGTTTGCCGGTAAGATGTCATTCGCACCTGTTGTTAAGCTTGGCCCCGATGGTATCCGCCGAATTGACAATGTGAGCTCTGCAGAATACTGGAACATGCGGCAGGTGAGTAATTATATTTTTAAATTTATATTCGGGGATGAACGTACATGGGCAGCGCGCACTCAAACCCGGGACCACACTCGGCCCAGTAATATTCATGAGCGACGCGACTCAGTTATCGATGTTTTCCGGTGATGTCTCCGCCCATGGACTTTATATGAGCCTAGCCAATATCGACCAATCTGTACGCGGAGATATCAGCCAAGGCGCATGGCTTCTGATAGCGATCATACCGAAATCGAACTGGGAGAAGACACTCGCCCAGTTTCCAAATCTCTCGCAGGAACGGCGCAGGACACTTATCCATCTGCTCAACCGACGACTGTTCCATCGATGCATGGAGGTCATCACGCGGCCGCTCCGCATCACGGTTCCCCACGAAACACTAGATCCCGAAGGCAACTTACTATCTGTTCTCTACGAGCTCGCCATATACGGTGCCGACCTGGAAGAACAAAACAACGTGGCCGGGCTCACGCGGAACCTCTGCCTGGAATGCGAAGCGAAGGGGGCGAAACTGGGCGACGCGCAATGTCAGCATCATCGATCGTCGGAGCAGATCATGCAAAATATCAAAAAGACGCTTACCGACTTCCATTCCGCGTGGGGGCGGTATCCGGATCCGCTGGAATTCTTGGACGCGGGGAAGAAATACGACTTGAATGGCGTTCAGAAACCATTCTGGCGGCGCCTCCCCAGGTTCGACATATGCAAGGCTTTAAGCCCAGACTTGCTACACGGCTACCACAAATTCTTTTTCGACCACGTCCACAAGTGGAATCAAAACGGGTTAGGCGCGGAGGAATATGATACTCGCCTGAAAGCCCAACCGGAAACTCCGGGTGAGCGATCGTTCCCCCAAGGCGTCTCGCAGCTCAAACAGTTATCGGGAAAGGACCATCGAGCGCTGGAGCGCGTTCATCTGGCGGTTGTCGCCCATGCCCCGGAACGAAGCGACGGTGGAGGCGGGTCACGAAAACTCACCAATGCCACACGTGCTGTGATGGATTGCATCTTCCTCGCCCAACTGCCGGTTCACACCGAACGGACCCTGGCCGCATTCAGCGAGGCTTATCAGCGTATCCACAAGTATAAGGATGTGTGGGTCGAAAACAAAAGTAAACGGGGGAAAAAGGGGAAGGTGATCACTGGGTGGGCGATACCGAAGCTGCATATTTGGCGACACGCACCGGATCATATCCGCGCGAAGGGGGCCTGTGACAACTTCAACACCGAGACGATGGAGCACCTACACGGCCCGATGTTGAAAGAACCATACCGAGGCTCTAACAAAAAAGGATGGGTGCGACAAACAACCCGTTGGATAGCTCGGCGCGAAAACCTGCATGGGTACAGGGACTTTCTGGCGTGGGCTCGAGAGAGGAGAGACGCAGCAGCACAGAATGGTTTGGACAACCCTGGTGAGTCGTAAGGTTGAATTAGTGCCTTGTATATCATGAAATCGGCTTTGGGTTACTCACGAGAGAATCCTGCGATGCAGACCTCCTTAGGATTGACGAGGCAAGCGAGGATGAGGACGAGCAAGAGAACGCCAACGAAAGAGAGGAGGACAAAGGAAGCGGGAACGAATCCGACGAGACCGACGAAGCTGAGGACGAGAACGAGAACGAGAACGAGAACGAGAACGAGGCCGAGAACGAGGCCGAGGGCGTGGGTGTGGGTGCTGGTACGGCCGCAGGTGTTGGTGTGGCCGTAGGTGAAGGCGAGGGCAGAGGTGGGGACAGAGGCGGAGGCGGGCAAGGACAGGGCAGTAGCAGTGGGGGGGTTCGAAGTGTTGGTGCGTGTGATCAGGGCGTTAACGTGGGAGGGAAGGCTCTGAGTGCGTCGGATATAGATCAAAATCCGCCGTCACGTGCACAAAGGATCCCAGAGCGTCGAGAGCAACAGGTGAGTCCCGAGCGCATCATTGTTATTACAAGAGCTTACCCACAAACGTACAAAGGCAGTACGTTTCAGTCGGCCAAACATTGCGGCCGCAGCTAGGCCCCAGTTAGATGTGTGAGCACATAGACAAACTAAATGAAAAATAAAGTCTTACCCCCACAACAAATAGGGACACATCCAACCCTAGTTTTCCAGCAACTCCCATCCCGATGTATCGTGCAGCCAAGCATCCGCCAATCAGGTGCACGCCGATAAGCAAGATTGTGCACCGCCTAAACTTCCCCAAATTCCTTCAGCATCTTCGACAACACCCGTATTTCGCTTCACTCCCCATCACGCTCGGCCTTCAAACCGAACTCCGTATCTGGAATCTGATACGCGTGAAAACCCCCGCATCACCCTTTTGCCCCAACGAACTGGAGCACCCACTGTACGCGCGGTCAGGACTTGATGGGCAGGAGCAACGATGGGACGCGATGTTTTACCTCCCGACGAAATCACCAGCCGTGCGCCAGCCGGAACGAGAAACACTTCATAGTACGTAAACTACTATGACCGCACCCAATACACATTTAACCGAACTACCAACCCGCAACTCAGGTTACTCGGTCGGTCGTGTGGCTTTAATTTTTGCTCTGGAGCCCTCGGTCCTGGTTCGGGAACCTCGTTTGATGGCGTACGTACAGCGATTCACTTCCATTCCTGCCACTCCAAGTGCTGCCTCTGGTTTCTATGCGGTTGCCAAGGCGTTTGATAGGGGGGCGCCACGCTTTGAAGTCATTGCGGCCTCGCAAGTCGCTCGTCCATGCCCACTCGCGCCCCAGTTTGACGGCCCAGCCGCTCGCGGAATAGTCGGTCACCAGTCCTTCAATCATTACAACAAGTTCTACATCAACAAATACCGCACGCCGAACAACTTCTCCTTCCTTCTTTCCACTTAGGCTCCTATGGCTTCAAGTGGAAATCGCTCTCGTCGGCCTTGTCAAAGCATACGGTGTTTGTGTTGCAGTGTGTTATCACCTCCTTTTACCCTCCTCTTTCCCGCGATATGTAGCTCGTCAACCATGTTGTAAGTGCTTGTCCATGCGGAGAACGCTGGAAAAGGCTTCTTCGGCATGCTCGAGAGAGGCATAACATGACGGTCACAGCAGATGCTAGAGTGCCCCACCTTACCTAGTCTTATATATCTTTTTTCACTGCTACTGCGATCCTACCCCTGTACCCACGTTCATTGCTTATCGTGGACTATCGGACAGTTACTCGGCCCAGTTTACACGCACTTTGTTCTTCTATTTTTCTTCCAACATTATATCCATCCTGACCGGTTCATGCGTCGGTTTTTCCTGCTTATGATTACACTCGACAATATCATGTTACCTTCTATCACTATCACACGTCCTTTCCCATGACATACGAGCACGCGCAAGAAATAACCACCGCAAGCAGTGCCATCCCGATCATTGGGCGGGGAAATAAGCGTCGATGATTGCGTCAGACTAGCACCGAACCTGATCGACGCCGGCGCGGCCGCCGTCAACCGGCAGCCCCGATGACAGCCGGCAATCAGTAGCTGAGGGGTTGTTTGGGCAGCAGGGACACAATTTGATGTGCACGTTGGCCCGAGAACGGCGGATATTAAGCGCTTGCGGCCGGTATAAGAGACGGGAACCGGGTTTGTTTGTACCTGTTTGTACCAGACCCAACTGGGAAGTAATTGTATTACGTAATCAAGGGTACAAACAAGGCCAAACAAAGTCGACATTTTGTGCCCTGACACTGCTCTGGGTATGCTCTGGGCATGCTCTGCAGTCCTAGTGTGAGTCTCTGGCTGCTCTGGCTGCTCTGGAAGCCTTGCCAGAGCCGGGGGACTTTTGCAGATG
>WSLM01001024.1:0-10744 GCA_019677335.1 Ceratobasidium sp. UAMH 11750 | reverse complement strand
CAATCGTATCGCTGTTACTCGATGTCAGACGGGTGCTCTTCGGATCTGCATTCTCTCCCGACGGCCACCGCATTGTCTCTGGTTCAGACGACAAGACAGTGCGAGTATGGGATGCACACACAGGCGCTCCAATCGGCGAGCCACTCACAGGTCACTCAAACGAGGTTACATCTGTCACGTTCTCCCCCGACGGCCACCGCATTGTCTCTGGTTCATGGGACAAGACAGTGCGAGTATGGGATGCAGAACTAGGTAACCCAGCTTTTCATCTCTTTGTTCGCTATGTTCAATTGCCCTTCTCCTGTATCCTCAGATTCTCAGGCACGATGCAGATGGAATCTGTCCAAAATTCCCGTGTTAGACCGCGACAATGCTTCCCCGGCCTCCTTGCATCGATCTCCTAACGGCTGGGTATATTCAGCAGACGGTCATTTACTTTTGTGGGTCCCCCCCCGACTATCGGTGTCTTCTCAACGAAGATTCTCTATTCATTATCGGTTCTGAATCCTTGCCGAGCCTGGTGTGGGGCGACACCTCCCGCTTCGTGCATGGACGAGAGTGGGCCCAAGTTTGCCACTCGACCCATTGATCGTCTTTGTCCTCGTTGCCACAGTCCGTTGTGTCTCTCATGGGCTCCACCAATTCTCCTCTACTGCGTTTCTGTCAGTTTGTTTTTTATGTCAACCCGCACCTGACCGGGGTTCATCTTGTTGAGTAGGCTCACCATTATATGGATCGTTTCAATATTGAAGTGCCCGTGACCGGGCGATGCACCTTGCTTGTGTGGGGATACGTTCTAATCAAATGTTGAGACTCACTATAATTGAAGGCATAAAATTCCGTAGATTTGTGAGTGCATTCAATCCAGCGTGACAGTGGCCAACTCGCGGTAGCAGAATGAAACCAAACAAACAAGTAATGGATTTATATGCGAAAAGAGAAGGATTTAAGGATCTGCTAGGTTTGACACTAAACCCCAGCAATTCCGACTCTTCTGTTCTCATTTTTCTTGGCTAACCCGCATGTCCAGTGTACCCAACGCGACTTTCATCCCCCTGACATTTGGCCCAGACCGACCAAAGTTGCCGCTGAAAACCAATGAGCCATCCCCCTCTAAATTCTGCCCGTCCACTTGACTCCCTAAACCTACCTCTAACTCAAATGCCCAGCAGGAATGCCACGTGTGGGCTGCATGAACCCGAACGCCCAAGTTCATCAATAGTTAGGGCGAAGCTGCCCGCGCAAACAATGGGCCGAGGACCGGCATTACAGCCTTGTACGAATATCCGCTTATCCTGCGGGCGCGGAAATTTGTGCTCGATTTCTTCTCGTAGCACTTATTTTTCTATTTCTCTTCTACTCATTTCCGTGTCTTTTGCGTTCTCCCTCAATCTGAATCATATCTGCCCACCTGTTGAGCATCCCACACGTGCTTGGCCCCAGGGCAATAGCCAAAGCATATTTCTTTAGCTTCCCGGTTGCCCCTTGTCAATCGTGTCGGACTCGACGGCTTGCGTCGTTTGTTCGACGTTCGACGTTCACATGAGTGTTCGATGCTATGCATATAGCCTTGGGCTTCTCTAAGGGTCTGCTGACCAATATGGACCCTTCAGATTGATGGTGCGACAATTGTGGAGGGGGGAGTGACCTTTGCAAGCAAGGTGATTACGGACAGGCGGGTTGAACCAGGAAGCTCTCGCTCTTCTGACGCCAAGCACATCGAGTCCTGAACTCGTGGCGGCCGTCGATTCTTGGCATCTCTAGGTTTCGCCTATTTTTCATGTAATGCTGCCTCGGCGAGATCCAATGCATCGGCAATAGTGGGCGTTAGAACAACTTATCTCACGCATATAATCGACATCGCTGTCGCAGCTAGCATCAAACTCGACGCGCCGTTATGAATGTGAACCGTATCTTCAGGTCTGAAGCGCAACGTCAATCAGGTCCTGTTTTGTTCCTTGATGTTCTGTTCCCTTCCTTCGCTCCGTCCTCGTCCACGTGCTTCGATGCCATGAAGGCAACAGCACTCACCCAGGATGCGTTGTCAGCCAGCGAAATCTACTTGAAGCCATTAGATGGCGTACCCGCTTCGTAGAATTTCGCGTCGAGCCTCTTTGACTAGGCGAGAAAACGGCGGTCGCACATGAGTGTGGCTATGCCCACTGGTGATTCGCAACACGTGACTGCTCGGGATTTGCGCCTCGTCAACTCCCATCATCCTTCCCCGTTTTGCTTCGACGCTCATCTGCATGTTTCATTCGCGGATATGGTGAAAAGTGAAATCCGGAAATCTGGATCGCCATATGACTACTGCCTCTATTTTGCTCACGGTCATACTGGGTCAGCACCGACGAGCCGGCATCCTACTTGTATTACCTTTCCACCTCCTTGGCGCGCGAAAAACAATCTAGTAGGATTTCGTACTAGACCATGGTACAATCGCCTTTCCACTCTCTTTCCCGATTCCTCTAACCGCCGCTGATCGCCAACTTCTATCTATGCCGTAGATTTCCCCGCCTCGGTTCCAGTGCACCCGCCCATCTCCTCAACCCCAAGCGCCACAAACACCCCCGCAAATCCAGCGCTGGGGACATCTGCTCCTGGCCGCGTAGCCTATATTGGATTTAGCTTGGGGGCATTTCGGTTCGAGCATGCGCGGTCCCATTCGATGAAGACGAGACGGAGCCAGCGCAAGGCGAGCTGGATGCACGATGGTGTTCGAGTGGCGGTGAGCACGATGCCATGACGAAGTGCTAAACGACCAACTCACGTCTGAGAAGATCAACTACCGATCCCCCATCGACGTTTCATTCGTCCGCGGCTCCGTTCCCTCACAGGCTTCTTAGACCTTTTCACCGCTCGCGACCTAGCTGCTCCCGGGGAATGACCCCGTTTTGCGCGTCGCCTCGAAGACGACATGGTGTTCCACATGTACGCAAACAAGTTGTCGGTGACTATTTTACCTTCTGGTCGAATCGTCCCTAATTTTTCCTAGGACGGCCAAGTGTTCGCGCGGAGCAAGGGTGCGGAATACAATACAATCAAACCCATCGTATCGTTTGGCGAAGTCTATAACCAGCAGGCCTCGAGCGAGGATAGTCGTACGGTCTGGAATGCCGTGTTTGCGTTGTGCAATACTGTCGGGACGTGAGTCTTACGAAACGGATAGTCAAGCCGGATGATGGAGCAATTGCTTTCGTGAGTGACTTGTTTTGCGTGATTGCGTTGGCTAACGCGAGGTCGGTGAGTTGTCTGACTCGCCAGGGTCTTGAAGTTGAACGAACCGGCCAAATCGAATAGCACTGAAGACTTCTAGATGCAAGTTTAAAGTTTTCATGTCTTGACCGCTCGCCGTTGACGTTCTTAGCATATCAAGGCCCTTTCTGGTTGTACGTTGGGCCGAGAGATGACGCGTAGAAGGAAGATGTAAAGTCAGGATATGGAACGGAACTGCTGCTGTGAGTATTGGCTTTGAGAATCCGGGACTTGGCTGAGGTGGTGGATGACAGAAGGCTCACGTTCGAGTTCAATCCGGCGAGCTTTCTAGGCGCAGTATCCTTTGGCATTAATCTCCCCCTCGTCTCCACTTCGGCTGAGCCTGGTTGTCCTTGTAGCAAGTTCGGTTTCATAAAATCCGAGTCGCTGAAGGGAATCAACTCGTTCGATCCTCACCCCTGTCCGCCTGGAAGAGCGAAGTATGGGAATTGTCTCCACTCTAGGCCAAGGTCGATGGTCGGACCGTGATAGAGAAAGCAAAGGCTCGAGAACAGGCGAAGCTCGCGCTCTTCATTCCAGGCTCTCCGGCGTGCATGACCCCAGCTCACATTCAGCCGTAGCCGAAGCTCCCATGAGCATCGACAGCACTCGTGAGTCTCGCCCTTCTCGAAAATCTGGATAGACATGCAGTACGTGGCGAATTGCGGTTCGGACGTTCACAGCCGGGAATCATTGGTGCCGGGGCGATACGCACGTTTGCGAGCCATACCATCGTTGCGTTTGGGTGTAGTTGAGCGGTTTTAAATTGGAATATTGATTAGACCTAGATGTTTTCCGATATGTCGTGCTTTACTCCTACTCTTCCTGTATTAGTCTTGCTATGCTAGGGGACGATCATCCTATAATTAGACTTTCTTGTGCCTGCCCGATTGATGCCGATGGCCGACAAGCGCCAAGATTTATCAGCCGCTTGAGCCCACACGTGACTCTAATTTACCTTGCCACGTCTAAATGCCCCCTCGCTGGGCACCGTTTAGCCCGCTAATCAACGCATTCTGGAAGGTGCTCGTCCCCCTGAGATTTCGCTTACAGAGACTTGCCACTCGAGTAACTCGCGCGGGTTCTATCATAATATCGGCCGCAATACGATATCTTCTCGATGATCACAACCACCCCACTTACACGCTCGAGAGAGCTCGAGGCCTAGTTTTGCCACTTATTTGGGCTCGCTTGAATTCTCATAATGCTCTTCGCCGCGCTTTCCGATATTCACTGAATGGTTGTCTGTCCACCCGACCCTCGCCTGCTCAACTGCCCTCGCTCGACCATTCTAGCGAGCCTGGTCGCCGCATGCACTCTGGTCGGCAGCTTTTCTATGACTATTTGGGCTTCCAATTCAATGGTTCAATTTAGCGATTGAATCTTACTAGTTCGCTGCCTCCGGTTACTAAATTCGGTAATCGAGCAAGCCAAAGAGAGTTAATCGTCGTATTCTAGGGAGGGTATTTAAATCCTAGGTATGTTGTTGTTCCGGCCCATTGTGTCCCCCCGCTCCACCGCCTCCCTCACCCGATTCGCCATGATCAAGCAGGTTTCCGCCCTTCTGTTGTCTGGTGCGCTTGCGGTCGCGAGCCCAACCCACACCAAGCGCGCTGATCCCAAGGCCGTAAGTCGACCGTACCCGTTTCGAACGTGATTAACTCAACGTTTATATAGGTATTCGCCCACGTTATCGTCGGCAATACCTACAACTACACGCCCGACAAATGGGCATCCGACATTTCCTTGGCCGCCTCCAAGGCCATCGACGCTTTTACCATGAACGTCGGTCGCGATAGCTGGCAACCTGCCCAGGTCAAATATGCCTACGACGCCGCTGCCAGAGTCGCTCCCAACTTTAAACGTGCGTCTTCCAACTCTCGCGGTCTAATATAACAAGCTCACGTGCCTTCCTCCCACCCCAGTATCCGTCTCGCTCGACATGAACTCGCTCGCGTGCGGGTCGACCGCCGATGGGCAGTACATCATCAGCAATTTCATAGCGCCATTCCGGTCGCACTCGCAACGATACACCTACAACTCGAAGATGTTCCTTTCGACCTTTGCGGGGCAACAATGCTCGTTTGGTCAAGGGAGCGCGGCGGCGGGATGGCAGTGGCTCATCAACAATGCCGGCACCCCGATCTACTTTATTCCGAATATCCAGCTTGGAGACGCGACGCAGCTCAAGACGGCATGGAACTTTATTGACGGGTATAGTGAGTACGGAGTTCTCTTGTTTCGATTCGGTGTTTATGAGTGTCTTTTCACAGAATTATGGAATGCTTGGCCCAAGACGAACGCGGACAACACACAGTGGGCGGATGATGCGTGGTGGATGCAGAATGCGGCTGGCAAGGGCTATCTTACCCTCGTCTCGCCCTGGTTCTTCATCCATCTTCCCGGTGGAGACGTCAGTCGAGTCCCATCTAATGTTATCCTATAATTTGACCCGTTTTTATTCCAGCCATCTATCAACAACCGCTACTTCCGTGGCGACAATTTTGAGTACCGTGCCCGCTGGCAGCAACTCATCGCAAACCGCGATTCGCTTCCGTTTGTCGAGGTCGCGACCTGGAACGATTACGGCGAGTCTCACGTAAGTTTTCCCGCCATTCGTTTACGAAATCATACTAATACCTGATATAGTATATTGGACCTATGAGCGGTCTTGCTCCAGCAGGCGCCAACTACATTACTCGTGAGTAATACTTATCTCCGCCTCGCCCGGCCCCATGCTAATATACTGCCATTTCCCAGCCAAGAACGACCACCAAGGTTTGTTGGTCCGCCCGATGTGTCATATTTCCTCTACTAATCGACCGGCATCCAGCATGGGCCGATTATACTTGGTACTACGCAACCTGGTGGAAGTCTGGTGCTGCCCCGACTATCGCGACCGACCGCGTCTACATGTGGGCCCGTCCTCACCCCAAGAACGCCGGGATCTGCTCGTCCGACGGCGTTGGACCCGTCAACAACGCCGCCTGGGCCGATGATCTTCTCTTCATCTCTGGTTCGTTCAACCATTTCCTTGCAAAACCTCAAATTCTGATACATACTCTCGTAGTCTTCCTCAAGTCAACCGCCCAAGTCTACTGTTATTCGGGCTCAAATAACTCGGGAACTAGGACGCTCAACGCCGGTGTCAACGAGTTTACGGTCCCGCTTGCTGCGGGCGGCGTTGGATGCACGGTTACGAGGAACGGCGCGAACCTGATCAACTATGCCCCGTCAGAGTTTACCTACTCGACTTCGCCGCCGGTGTGCAACGTGAGTAAGATTTTGATGCGAAAAGCTGAGAGGCTGATGTGAGTGGTGTAGATGAATGCTTGGACTGGACTTGTGCGGGGATGAGAGAGTAAAATTCAGACATCTGTATTATTTAGTAGTTATTGTGAAATCTGTTTGAATATGATTACATTTTCTTTTTCTACTAGCGTTAGGGGGAAATAGTTAGCCAATTGCTACCTGGGTAAGCTAGCGCGCAAGTACTAATCACCCTACGCCTGTATTAGTATACATTTGCGGCCTGGATATCTTCTCTACAATGTTTAGCCTCTCGACTACTCTCCACCTTCGTCAGGAAAATCACATGACGGTCGTAACCGGCGGCTGGTTGGCGGCTGGTGGCGCCGGGCGGCTAGTTCGTCGTGACCAGCTATGACCGGAGGTGGCTTCGCCAAGCGGGGTTTCGAGCGGCGGCGGCCCCTTCGGGTGTCGTCGCATGCGGCGGTGGCTCCAACAGGCGTAACTATCACTGGCGGTAGCCTAATGGGATGAAAGCGATGAGCGCATATAGGCGGGGGTGACTGGCTGTTAAGATGGGCCTAGGTATTGAAGACTTCGGTGCGGTAAGAATCACTTCAGTGGGACCCAAATGTGCAAGATAGATAAATTTCATATTGAATCACATATCACTCAAACGAATAAACATATCAGGATCATTTAAGTCTGCAACCACGAGCCGATTCTCGTATGCGCCAGGCGACAACAGGACACACGATCGAACGATGCTATCTGTAAAAATAAAGGCGTGCTCATCTCGGTCATCGAGTTCTATGTAGCCTGTCAAGGCATTGCGGCACGGGCGAGTGTAGAATCGCCGTATGTAAGCGATCGGATACTTCACGTTATTAAATCGCAGAATAAAAATGTGGATCAGTTGGGCGAACCAAATGTCCCCTTCATCGCCATCCTGGACAATGACAAAGTCATGTCGAGGACCGTGTCTACGCCATTTGGAAGTTGAACGAACGAGATCAAGCCCGTCGCGTGAGTCGAGTAGTGACACATAGGCAATGCGAAGGAGTCGGTAAGGGATCACCTATTTTTGAACTGTTAGTGACTATCGGTCGGCTCAAAATGTACATACATAAGTGTCGCTCAATGAGGGAAGATTGCGCGAGGAAGGCAGGCGCCGTGTCCCAAGACCTAAGATGTTTTCATGTATGAAGATTTGCAACTGCTGCTTGTATCGATGGAACTTTTTTGGAAGTTCTTTGATGAATGTGTCGGTTGCGACTCGATGTCGTTTAGAGCCCAATTCAACTCGGGGGCCGTCGTCATTAGTGACCTCTCTTTTGTGCAACTCTTTGTCTTCGGCATAGCGAAGGATGTCCGCCCGTTTTCGTTTCATTATTTCGCGCTCACGGTATGATTGAAGCATCTATGTATGGTAGGAATCAAGCATTAGCCTCGGCATATAAGGTAGCACAACTCTGTGCGCACCTGGTCCTCGAAACCCGGCTGATGATTCGTGGTTTCGTAATCGTCCTTGCTCTGCGGGTGCAAACCCTCGCCGAGATCAGTCTCGTAGTTATCCGATGTACTCTTGTTGCGGATGATATTGGTTGCATGGCAAAGGATGTGTAACTTGGGGAATGCAGCACTTACATCCGACTTCAGCTCATCAGTCTTAAACTGAGAGCTAAAGTCCTAGAACGAAGCGGATGAGGTGAAATTATAAATATGAAGATCCCTTGCACACGCACCTGCCAGAGGGAGCCAAACTCCCTAATTTGAGTATCTAACATATCTAGGGTTTCATCGGTGTGGGTCGTGAATCTTGACAGTAGGTGAATGCGTGCCAATGCTCGAATCGTTTTCAGTGTTGTCTCCTGGTACTCGTCGGGCAGCAAGTCTTCAACAAGAGGCGCCAAAAGCTGTAATGTGCGGGTTAATATTATGTGAGACACCGAAGAACAAACCTACATGCAGTATGGTAGCGTATTCAAAGCCTCGGACGTGTTGCAAGCTTGTAACACCATTGGGGAAGTGCTTTAGCCCTGGATACAGCGGAACATCCTTGAAACTGGATTGCGCAGGTTACTAGTCATCCAAAACAGGTTCTTATATGCAGTACATACCGTTGATCAAGTATTCCACAGTTTTTTGGGCCAATGACTGCGGTTAATTTAGGCCATAAGTGGCTTCCAAATATGCCCAACTCAATCTGATGGAGTGGGTCAACCGCTGCGACCGCATCATAGACAGAATACTCGGGCCCCATCAATAGTAATAGATATGACTAATGGAGCCAGGAGACGTTAAAATTAGTTCGTCTCGGATGTGCTGCGAACGTACCTTTGTCTTGCGGAGAGACTGTTCAAGCCTAATGCTTTTCGCCTCGGTTTTGTGTACTGCATCGTTGGCTCGCTTGTGTATTGCCATAGTGCCACTGTATGACCGGTATGGCCATTCCGTACCAGAAAGGTCGCCTTGGAGCGTCAGGGAACCTGACACATGGCTGCAACCGGTTCTCGCACCTAGCTGGTTTCCGCACCGCTGCAACCGGCTGCAACCGGCTGTATGAGCCTCACTGTTACCAGAAACCGGTTTGAACCGGGTATAACCGTTTATAGTGGCCTAAGGGGGGTAGTACCCGCTACTGCTTTTACGAGGGTGAACGAGTGGTGATAGAGAGTGCATATACCCCAATTATTGGACATCAGTTAGTCATAAGTACATGTCAGGCCCTTGAATATCATGTAGGACATGAACATCCGTGCGAACGCGAGGGGAAATAATAACACAAGAGCGAATAATAGAAGCAACAAAGATGAAGTTCCGGATGTGGTCATCCTTGAGCTCAATGTAACCAGTTGTCTTGTTCCGGTGGAGCATGCGGAAACAGCGAATATAAGCAATCGGATAGGAGACATTGGCCATCTTGAAGGTAAATACAGCGAGCAGTTGCGCTACTGAAATACCATTCTTGTCGTCAAAAAGTACGAAGTCCTTTTGAGGGCCTTTACCACGCCACGATTCACTCACTCGGGTAACATCTAGCCTGTCGCGTGAATCGAGGAGCGAGATATAGGCGATCCAAAGGACTTTGTGTATCGAGACCTTGAAACAGCCAATGGTAAGCAAGCAGTTTTACCCCGATACAAGTGATATGAGTTAGAGATGGCCCATGCATACAAAGACCGTCGAGTGGAACCAGCCTCCCCTGAACAACGGCTCTGGCGCTAGGCTTATTTAATCAGCATGCCCGTGGAGCTCCCCCTTTAACCCGCCACCACCACTTCACTCTGGCTTTGTCGACAGCCCGCCGTCTTGGCTAATACACTTTCAAGCTTTGCTTCGCCCGCGGGTAGGCCTTTCGTTTTTCATCCACGGTTGTTCTCATTCATGGCTTGACACATCTGTTTGTTCAGGGTACATCATAGCTGAGCAGCTCAAAACAACCTTGGTACCAAGGGTAGATTTACCGCCAGGCTACCAATTCTGCTGACATTGATCTGTTTTACAGTGGTTTCTATTCTGTTCTAACTCGTGGCTTGTCTCTCCGGTAAGTTGGAGAAACCCCCGAGTCCGCAGGCTTGATCAGCTGATATACGTCTATGCTAGGTTTCTTTCACCGTAGCTGCCGCTGTACAATATGTTTCTCGGTTGTCTAATGATGTACGCTCTGGTGCTATTGCCTACCGAATCCATCTAGACCTGATAGGATTGACCATCACTGCCACTATGTAGAATATATGCACAATGTACTATATGCTATTGGTTGACTTGTACATCAATATTTAAACCTTTCGGCGCATATTATGGTCGCTCGGGGGTGGTCCGAATTTTATATATTTTTGAGCCACATAGGGCCTCTCTGCAGCCAGTTGCAACCGATTCGGCACGGGTTGCAACCAGTTCTGGCGCTTGCCGTTGCCGCCGTGGCAACTGCTATAACCGGTCACGGCAGTTGCTGGGCCGGTGTCGGCAGCTGATGCCCTTATGGCAACTGGTTGCAGCACGCGCCGACATTTTTGGCCGGTTTTCGCAAAATCAGCGGTTGCAGCCGGTTGCAACCAGTTGCAACTGGTATCGACGTTTTCCTGACGGATGCTGTGCAATTCCGTATGTAACCAGAATCAAACACACCACTTGGCGCTCTCAACGCCCGCGTGGCTCGTAGACATGTTCTAAGCCACCCCGGCTGCGAGGCAACAGTTATTCTAAGCGAGAGTCGCACCTTCAGCACGACACCTCC
>WSLM01001022.1:0-10753 GCA_019677335.1 Ceratobasidium sp. UAMH 11750 | reverse complement strand
GGTATATGTGTATATCTCTTCGGATACTTTTCATCTGCATGTATGCACGATCATCCCAACGGGCAGTAGCTCCCGAATCAGGACAGGGCCAATCTCATTCCCTTTTACGATACCACTTTTCGGGTCTTCATTTCCCCATACGAGGGCAAGTACACTACGTCATGACAATGGAACGAAAAAAAAAGTCCCATGAGGTCGTAAACCTTGCCGAGCGGCCCGGAATGATATCCCACGAGAAAGTCACAAGACACATGCGTGCCGATTCACACACGTACTCTATTTTTACATTTCACAAATTGGATGTGGGACCGTTTAGACATTTCACGTCAATGTACGTGCATGCCCCAACCCGAGTGCATTCGGCCATCGACTATCGCTAACAATTTTTCACTAATGGGCGTATATCATATAGGGGATACCCAGCCGCCTCTTCTCCCTTGGCGGGACCTGGGTAGAATCATCGCACGTGTTTAACACGGATCAATCTCAAGGCGAACGACGGTGGCTGTGTTGCTCCACTCGGCCTGTGAAAGATACCGGAGTTGCGAGGATGGATACATGTATAGCTCATGAAAAGATGTTGTTACCAGATGAATCCATGCTACAGCTAGGCATGTGTATGTGGCTCGGAAGCAGTTGGGTTGTGCGGAAACTGCGACTTGCATGCTGTAGCTGTGCGAAAGTACACGGTATACAAGAGGTACCGTTTGGTGTTGTGTATAGACAATGGTAGCAATCACACATTGGGTTGGATAACCACCTGGGAACAATTTCATAACTCAAAGTGATGGGTACGATAGTGCCTTCTCAATATACTGTATGTATGCTAACGTGGGGCGTTGGCATCTATATGAATCTTTTGAACCAGGTTTCTTCTCACAGCAAACACTACTAGCTCGAATCATAAGAGACAGGTTGAATTCAGCGAAAATGTAAGGTATCCAAGAGGAATATCACGAGAGAGCTAAGGAAAATCTGGAAGGTCAGTCCGAGCGTGTGATGCTCAAATCCAAGTATATGCGACTTCTAATTCAGACAATGGATTTGCCGGTCTTCACATAGCACTTTCCTGAAGCGGTCTAGGCTCAACTTTCTGTTTAGGTAGCAATTATCAAAGCAGCTGCACCTCTGGTTTCTCCAATGTAACGAGTTTTGTGCTGTAAACAGAATCTCGTACACACCCGGATACATTAGGAGTTTTATTCTTCGGGAGGACTCAGTGGAAATAGTGAATGAACAAAAGAAATTTGAACTCCGCAGATTCTGTAGCGAACCTTTTAACTTGCTCAGGCTTCGGTGAGAACGCGCTGAATACGCTCACGTGATGTATTGGGCCCCTCATCGGAGCTGGGCAACTTCAAGCTCCTTTTGTTGTGCTTTGTTCCATGATAGGCCAAATTTTCGCTCAGGCGCCCAGTGCATCATTGTAGCTAAGCGCTTTGACCAGTTTTTTTTTGTTGCGCCATGTCGAGAGTTGCCACCAAAAAGATTGCGAATCGGGTGCATACGAGGTATATAACACTCGACCATCCTCCCGCCCAGTCGACTTTACCCCAACTATCCCTACTGCCCTTTCCCGCAATACGCAACGCATGCCGCCTCGTACCTATATACTGTGTGGCTATTACATAGTTAGTATCTTCTGCCGCTTGAGTTACATTGCGGATTAATCACCTACCTAGCCATATGAGGACCTGAAAGTTTGGTCTGCACGTGAAGCAGAAACGAATCTTGAATACAAGCAACACCTCGAGTGGCACGGTGAGAAGATAGACATAGCTGTAGAGGAGTACCTCAGGAGCCGAGGGCTCGACGATACGATCCAGTCTCATATCATGGCGCAGCCTGAGGTCCGTGACGCCCAAATACTATCCTGGCCAAGGCTACTAAAACAGTTCTTTCCAATTCCATTTGCTAGCATGGAGCCTGTACCTGGTATCAGTGCAGTCATAGAAACATTATGTTCTGCCGATACATCACCTATGTGTGGACAATGGTCCACTTTCAGCCGCACGATTGGCCCCGATTTCATGTCGAACGAGAAGCTGACCGGGACGCTAAGCTTATCCTCGAGAGTGTTCTTCATATGGAGTTTTCAAAGTGGTCGGTTGTCATCCAGGGCCCTCGGGCAATACTCTATGATCCGATACCCGAGACTCTGCTCGAAGAGAATGAGCACGAGTTAGACAAGCTGTTGCGAAACGCGCCACCGGGCCCGTGTGACATTGCGCTGGCCGCTGGCGCTTGATTTTCTTGTAGTACATCGTGTGCATAGCGCACTTTTTGTGACATACTGAACTTGACACTCCTATTATATGCTTGAATTCTAACTTGTTATGGCGAGACGGGTTGCGGCAACTGATTCAACCTTACCTCCCGGAAATGATTGCATGGGACCGCATGGATAGATAACTGTGCTCTACGATCTGACTCCTAATATGTTCAACGAGAACGGAGACAAGTTGGTCGGGTTGCTACAAAACGATCCGTAGGATGTTGTACCGAATCCTTCCTGGTTTCGTTCGCGACCTTCATTGTTTCCTAATTAGTGAATGAGTATGTGTCCACTTGTCCTAGCATTCTTCTGTCTCCGCTGCAGTAAAAAGTGATGGACCCATGCTACGCTAGGCGCGTGTACAGTAGCTGACATGATGAAACGCATGAGCGGGCTTTTATTACTAAACCTCGCGTAAATTGGTTGTATGCTCTGAATTATCTAAGTTGTAGAGCGGCAGGCAGCAGAGATAGCCAGCCAATGTACAGTGATTAGAGCAACTTTCAACTACCATTCATAAGTTCAAGTAGGTTTAGACGGCTGAACTTCGGGCGATGCTTTGGGGTTCAGTCATGAATTCGGCGCATATACCCTCAACTTCCTTTGTCTACTTCTTCATTGCGTTTTCTTCCTCCTGTTTATAGTAATGCCGAGATAGTTAGTAGGTGTAGCGGGTCTCGCAAGCGCCCTTCACTGCCAGAAAATCCCTGCGGATGCGTTGATGGTCGTAAAATGTTGTTCCCATCCTCGTAGTATGGCATGATTGTTGGTGTTATCGTAACACGCAAATGGTCCCATACAATGGCATTGCGGCTGCTCTACAGCATCCGAGCTCGCCCAAATATTAATACCTTCGCCCGAACCTGGTACTAACCGCGTGGAAGATCAGCATGCGGGCCTTCAAATGTGGAATAGTCGATCCGGCCGGCCTCCCTCCGACAGCGGCAGGTATCATCCGACAACGGGAGGCAGTGTCCGACCACTAGACACCAGAAACAGAAGCCCGAGATGCAGGCGCAGCGAGAGGCCTACAGTATCCCATCGTGTTCTGGCCAGCGGTCCGAACAGGCAGCAAATTGGGCGCTTGTCTTGAGTATATATACAGTCTAGGGGAGTACGTTTTTGGCTAAGAAAAATTGGTCTCCGCCTCGCAATCGTACTCAGTGACTGGTGCTATACTTGCTGCGCTTGATTGTTCTCCTTGGTCTTTGGGCTCAAGTCGCCTTCGGAAACGTACATCTTCATTGTCATGCTCAAGCACCGTTACTGAACCCACAGCGATAGTATATATGGCAGATTTCGAACATCATCCCAGATAAGGTTATCTGCCCTTGTGAGTTCACGGATAAAATTTTGGTATCCGGCATTACGCCAACAGGTGAACCTGCTAGATCTTGACATTTTGGGCAACACAAAGAACGTCGAAATTTTCAAGGAAGATATAGAGGCTGCTATTACGGAAGGGGTTGAGGCCTACATGGGTGGGCCCATGAGAGGTAAATATCCTAGCGTATTGGGCGGTTCCGACGGTGTAAGTATCTAGTCGCCCCTTCGCTTTAGGTAATTGATATAACTCGAGTCCGGGCAGTTCAAGCTGGTGTATGGTTGCGACTGGAAGTCCGACATCTATAAATTCCCTATAAATTGGAAAAAAGGAGAAAAGGCACCAGGTCCATATCGTGCTTTTTTCGAATTTGTCGATCAAGACTCAAAGTTTTTCCTATTTGCCTATTGTGGAGTCGTACGTAGACATGGTTTCTACTCGTGTGGGGATGAAATGACTGACACACGATTCCCGGTTGCCTGGTAGATCACTCATCCATATGTTGAACACGGTAATTGGTATAAACAGTGCTTTCCGCCAGGTGAAGGTCGGGGCTTATTGCTGCAGGAATGAATGCAAATACGATACTGGTAGTCACTTCTGCCTGACTGTACCCTGGGATTCAATCATGGGTCTGGCGCATCTATCCTCAATTTTTACTCGATCTTTTCTGTTTTGGCTGGTAACTTGCGCAGATTTGAGTACTCGGTTGATTCGGTAGCAAGCCCGCATCGCCGCTGGCAAGGACCTACTATTGTGTGGACAGCTGTAGAGCGCTCAACACTTTGCTGGGCCAGCATATCAACCGCCTTTCAGGCTCTCTATCTTGGACTTCGCCTCGTTCAACGAAGCACACATGAGATATTACACGACTACCAGAGGAGGTTACAAGTACTGCATACATTGCTAAACTTTAAACTATCCAGCTATTACGTTTCAGAGTCATAGCATACCTGATCAGAAGGTTGGTCTGAGCGCAACTGTAAGTATATACAATGCCTCAGCCCAAACTATAGGTTTGATGGCCTTGATCTGTATATTCTGGGAGCATTCAGTAAAGCATCGGCGAGCCTCTGATTTCTCCAAGGTATCGGAAATTGAAGTCTGCGGTGAAAACAGGATCTCGCATACACCTAAATGCATCAAAAGTTTGTTCTTTGACAAGGTCCAGTGTAAATCGTACCCGAACAATAGAAATTTGAGCTCCATAGACTCCGTGGTGGAACTTTTGCTCATGCGTTGTTGGGAGCGCACCTCGTAAGTTCACGTGATGAATTAGCCCGGCTCTCAGACTTGAGCGGCTTGTTGTACAGCTTTGTTCCATCATTGGCCAAGTTTGCGCTGAGATATCCAGCGCACCATTGTAGCTAACCTCTTTGACTAGGTTCTTTGTTACACCATGTCGAGAGCAATGCGTCCAAGAAATTGAAAACCGGATGCATATACGCACGGTATACCACTGTGGCAATTCGTGGGACTGGATTGACGTCCCGGAGGGACTAAAAACGAGGACATGTCCAAAATGTCTGCTTTAGTCCAGAATGGACTCGTCCCAATCTGGACTAGTGTGTTTAGCTATTGGAAATAAAACCTAAATCGTGAACCATCCAGCAGATTTTTTTCCCTTGCATCCCAAAGCATCTAAATGCTAGAAAATACTCTAGATGATGACCCATGCTGACTGTGGATACATCGTGGGTGTGTCTAAAACAACACTTTGAGCGCCATGGAGTTGTGGAGAAAAGAGGCGAGAGTCTGTTTGTCAACGTTTGTTCATGCTTGTATCTCTATCTCTCTTCAATCAGCGGTGATTTGTCATCTGATGGGACTGTTTTCGTGTCCATCAAGGACTAAAAGAGACATTTTGGACTCAGAAGCCGTCCCTCGAGTACACTCAGGGAGTCCTGTCAGGACTCAATGGGCACGCCAGAAGTCCCACGAATTGCCACAGTGTACAACACGCGACCAACTTAGGCATTTTCTGCGCCTTTTCCATTTAGAATTCATGTCCCTTAAAAGTTCCTCACTATGCATTTCTCACCTCAACTGGAGACCCACCTTGTGTCTGCCTTGGTTTCGGAAACCAGACCCCATCTAGACTGAGTTTCTCACTCAGTAACCCCTGTCCAGACCCTACGTACATCACGGCCAACGGTTCGGGATACTAGATTGTGCCTCCGATACCTTTATGCAGGATGAAGAGTTATTCAATTAATTCCGGATAGAAATTTTCGACACGCTTTACGCTTTCAGTTGCTTGTGGATGGTGGAAGCTCTTGTTGTGGTTTGTTTGGTTCTCATTGGTCCCATGCAGAATTGGTTGCCAATACCTTTAAGTTTTCCTCAATCTCACCCGGTTTCCTCATGACTGGGCGGTTGTCCAATCATATACTTTGGTTTCAGCTTACTGCAGCAGAAGAGACCAAGTTGTAACTTCATTATCTGTCTTTCAAATGGACATGGTCCCCTTGAACGACTGACTGGCTGCTCTCTAGCTCCTCGCGTTTCAATAATTTTCTGAGCTTCTCTGAGGCTTCCATCGTTCTTCGCGTGCTGGTCCATGTTGCAATTCAGCATTTTGCCTCCATTAACTAATTCACAATCAATACTGAATAGTTTGTTCTATTTTGATTGTTGGATTTCCGGCTCGCAGGCCCTGCTCCGATGTTAAAGAGTTAACCCCACCGACCTCTGCCGCTTCGCCTTCGTCGTCGCCTTATGGCATACAAAACCAGTATACTCGGCGGATACTATGTTATTAGCACTGTATCCAGTATTGGTTATCATTAACTAATAGCCTCTTCGACCATGCAGTCACAAGAGGAGTTAGAGGCTTAGTCTGCAAGAGAGGCCGAGAACAACCCCTAGTACCAACAAATTCTCGATGGCAGAGATAGCCAGATCAACTGGCTCTTGAAACCTCACAAGGTAGAAGCTCGACCACCTGATCAAACAGCAAAATCCTCCAGAGTTGGAGGTCCGAAAATACCTATTTTTGTTCTTCCCGCACGGCTTTCTAACTTGGCTCTTCTTTTCTATCAGCATGGCGGTTGTGAACTCCATTGCCACCGCCTCAGCTTTATGTTTATCGGCGTCGTGCTACGATAATGAAGACGTGAGTCCAACTTCAAGCCAATGACTGGGAACGGTTCAAAGAAACACCCGCCGACAGAGAGGCCAAGGCGTAGCTCGAAAAGTCTCTGAACGTGATGGTTGATGGTCGTGTGGGGTCCTCGAGCAATGTTGTACGATCCGACTCCTGGAATGTTCGAAGAGCGAGCTGGTGACCAGTCGGTGGAGCTACTACAGAATGGCCCGCCAGGGCCGTGTGGACTTGACCCGGATTCGTCCGATTCCCCGGATTCAGAACTCCTCGAGTCTACCTGACGGTGTTCATTTTGTGTTGCACATAATGTACATCCATATTTTGTTGTCGTAATATCCGGGCAAGGTGTCAGGGCACCAACGCGACGCGGTCACGGGACCGTGGCGCAACGATATTGTACTAAAATGGACCTGCTCTTTGCACTAGGCACGCATGCCACGCAAAAATTTCATACTAGGTGGTTATTATATGGCTAGTTTGCTATATCCCTTGGGCCGCATCACAAAACTAATCACCTGTCTAGTCGCGAGAAGACCTGGAGAGCTGGTCCGATCGTGAGGCGGGGGTCAATCCTGCGTTCAAACGATGCCTGGATAGGAATTGGGGGTCTGCGGGCTTGGCCGTAGCAGATTACCTCAGGAAGCAAAAACTCGACCATCTAGTCGGCCGGCAACATCCACCCAAGGTCGAGGTCCGTGATTCTGAATTCCGACCCAACCTATTGGGAGCTTGTGGGACGCAGCGAGCGGAGGAAGCACAAGCCGTACTCGGCCGCAGATAAACGGACCCGGGCGTGTCACGTATCCCCGGCCTCCTGTAGAGGCCCACCACCGAGGTCCGCGCACGCTGCGGCCTCGTAGTTTTTCTTTTTCCCACCATCCCGCCCTTGTTATCACACTAGGCGCGCCTTAAGCGCGCATACACCCGAGTCTAGTGCCTCACCCTGGCCTGCGATCCCCACTCTCGCAGCCTCGGCGGCCCGGCCCAACAACCTTGCCGGCTTCGGCGGCTCGGTTTCCCCAACACACCGCGTTTACTAGACTCGGCGTTGTGTACCTCCACACGTAAGAACAGCCCGTGGTCCATCGCAGGCTGAATAACGGATTTATCCTTTCTTCTCATTATGTTAGCATGGAGCCTGTAAAGCCACTCGCTGCAATAATACCAACCACATTTTCTATCGACGCGTTGCGACGATACGGACGATGGCCAACTTCCGGCCGTACGACTGGGAGCAGTTCCAGGAAACACCATTCGACCGAGAGGTCAAAGCGAAGCTTGAACAAGCTTTGAACGTGACACTCCCAAAGTGGTCGATGATCGTGTGGGGTCCTCGGGCGATGCTCTACGATCCAACGCCTGAAATGTTCAGCGAGCGAGGGGACCGAACTGGTCGAGCTGCTGCAAAATGGGCCACCAGGCCCATGCCACGTTCTGCAGAGTTCTTCCCAACACCCATAACCGCCCTGTGCCGGCGAATGAAATATGTCCCGAATTTTCTGTTGTCGCAACAAAAAGTTTAAAATGCAATCACACTCTAACATAGTCACCATCCGCGCGTTGCGCAATCTACATGTATTGCATAGCACAAAAACACTACCTAACAAGCATACGGGCATATAAATAATTATCAAGAACCGAGCATGTAAACAACAAAGCCTGAAAGCAAAAGCACCAAAAATTCAATAAACACAATAGAAAAATGACTATATGTATATAACGAATGAACAAGACAAGTTGAGTTGGGTCAAGAAACGAATAGTGTATGTTGGGTATCCAGGCGCAAGATGAACCGAAACCAAGACCGTGCAAACTTACAGAATCAAAAAGAAAGCAAGCGAATCGTCTCGTCCGTACGTCTCTAGGCAAACATGGCCTCGTTCTCGCGCATCGTATCGCCCGATTGGCGACTGCTTAGATCCAAGAAGCTCTGCGAATTCTGAACATCATCATGCCCAGCCTCACCCTGGTCGACCCCATCCCCATCTTCATCTTCCTCTCCACTCTCTTCTTCGACTTCGATCTCCAAAAAGCTCATTGGCACGACCCGCTCGCGTCGCACCGTGCTCTGGCTCTCGTACGATTCGCGTGATGATCTGTGTTTCAGACTGAGCCCGGCCATCCCGGGCACTTCCGACGGACGCGGAGTAGGCACAGACCGGGTCGAGATAAACGACACGATCGGCTGCATCCCGGCCCGACCGCGCGGGGGTGGGGGTAGGCTGCTTCCGGATGGAGGGACTGCAGCTGGTCGAGGGGGTGGAGGTGGGCCTGGCGCAGACGGTTGAGACACGGTCGTGATGCTGCGAACAAATCTCCTCGGTTGTTCAACAGCCTGCGAGGACGAAAGGGTTGGCAAGGACGTGTTGTGAACCCGTCTTGGTGGCAAGAGCGAACGCATCGGCGCAGGCGAGTCGGTGGAATGGGTAGACAACATTGAGCGGTGCGAACCAGACGTGTCCGTCGTCGCCGTAGTAGTCGTATTACTCCGCTGCCTCGACGGCTCCAAACGGGGGCTCCGCAATCCAGGCTCGGCCGGTGCCGCAGCGGGCGCAGGCGGATAGACAAGCGCCTCTTTCAAATGGTCGTGCAGCTTAGCCGGGGACAAGATATACTTTGATCTGAACTCTTGTCGACCGAGGGGCGACATGGGCGGACTCGCCACGCTCGTAACCGGACGCGGTCCAAACACATCGTCTGGTGAGACCGACGAAGACGGACCAGGATCCTCCTTGCTCTTGACACTCAAAATCGAGCGCGCGTCGTCCTCGACCAGAGTGTACGACGTCGACTTGCCATGCGACGTGTGTGGCCGATGAAAGAACCGGTTCCGCTTTCCAGGCGCGTTGATCGTGCTCGTCCCACCACTGCTCGAGCTTGCACTCGTACTCGTACCCGCGCCCGATCCCGATCCCAACGCGGACCCGATTCCAGACAACGACGACAGGTGAAGCGACCGCTGACGCTTGAGCGCCTTGGCCGCCTCGTGCACCGACGCAGACGACGTACTCGACACACGCGCCCGCTCACACGGCCGACCAACAAACGACGCGCAACACCGCGCATGCTTCCCGCCCGGCGCACGCTCCGCACAACACTTCCATCCACCAACATTTTGGCCATCAGTGAGCGACCGGGTGGCGCAGCATTTTTGCGAGTTGCCCGAGCCACACCGCCACGCGACAGACGTCGAAGTCGAGGCCGAGCTGGTCTTGGGCCGGGACAACAACGGACCTGACCCATTGAGTTTGGATTTTCCAGGCGCCCGAGGCCGCTTTTCCTCCAGATCCAGCTCCGAGTCGGAATACGATCCAGAACGGATATGGCGCGAAAACTCGACCCGGGAGCTCATCCTGTTAGAAACGACCTCGGGCGCGAGCGAGCTGCACGAACTCGTGAGTGAACCCGTCGACAGGGAGGATAGCCGTGTGAGAGGATGCACGGGAGAAGGCGAAGACGGAGGAGCGCTCGCCGGGGGTGTCGGAAACTGTTCCTCGATCGAACTCAAAGGGGGATTAAGCGGCGACGGTTCTTTTACAGCGAGCTCCACTAGAACAATAATGAGAAAAAAGCCAACCGGAATATAAAAACCCAACTCACCGGCTTGTTCGACCTCTTCCTCCACCACGGTCCGCGCGACAATAGCATCCTTGGCGCTCTCTTCCTCATCCCCCAACCTCGCCAGCTCGCCCAACGCAGCCATCGGAATAATATGCACTCCAGACGGGTACACCACGTCCCGCCTCGTCGGGCGCCGTCCAGCGTTTACGGCCATCCACGGCAAATTGGTCGGCGACGGAGGCGGCCTATGCCCACTTTGAGGAGTTAACCCGCCAAGGCGTCCATCTTCTGTCGGCCACGCCAACCACTGACTAGCCTCCTCGCCCTCGTGTCCATGCTCGTCTGTAAGTTCAACACTCGCGCTATCCGTGTCCATAATCTGCGGCGCAAATACATAATGATCCAGATCCTCAAGAAGTTCCTCAGACACGCGAGGCGGAGGAGAAGTCGCGCGCGGAACAGGGAGTCGAGTCGGTTGCTTCACAGG
>WSLM01001021.1:0-10755 GCA_019677335.1 Ceratobasidium sp. UAMH 11750 | reverse complement strand
CCACTCCCCTCGTCTCCCAAGATCCATCCCCACCCACCGCTCCTGCCCAACTCGACGAGTCCACCGCCCTCTTTCCGTCCAAAGCTCATGCAATTGCTCCCGGTACCGGCAATCACCACGACAGCCGATTTGGCCGACGGATGCGAGCTAAGCGGCGACGCGAGGAGATGTGTGTCGTTGGCAATTGTAAGGTTGGAGATGGGGAGAGAGAGGAGGGTTGAGAGGTGAGGTTGGAGCGCGATCGCGTCGGCGGGGCGATCGCAGCCTGATATTCCGAACCAGGCGGTGGAAAGGAGGGGCGTTGGCGCTGGAAGAGTAACCTTTAACAAGACTATCAGCTGCTGTCGGTTACGATCAACAAAAATAATTACCTGGGCTCCAGTCGCTTCAGCAAGAGCAGCCTCGACAGCGACCTTGACCGCGCGTAGAAACGCCGTCATCCCAACATCCGTAAAGTTGGAAGGACCACCCGAACCACGCGCAACGATACTACCAGTACCATCGGCGATGACAGCAGCTGTCTTGGTCCCGCCGCAGTCGACACAGAGAAAGAGGTTTCGCTGGGAGGTCATAGCGAAGATAGGAGGTGATTGGCTCGAGATCAACGCGGATGTATTTTATATATCTCCGCTACCCAAGGTTTTCCGTCAGAAAAGAGGCAGCTTGAGGTCTCGTGAATGCGAGAGGCACGTTGGTGCACATGCTGGGTGGTGGGTCGGTGTGGTTCGAACCAGAGCCGAGACGGCGGCTAATGCGCTTCCCATCGCTCGGGGATAACCGGGTCGTCTGATCAAGGGTGGCGGGGCTTGTTATTATGTGTTATGGTTTGTTGCAGCTTACACACGACCCCAGAGCCCATGTACCCAAGGTAGCCGCTGCTATGTCGATTACTCAAAGATTTCTGTCTACGTTGATCGATAGTGTGTATACTCGAACGCTATGTCATAGTACCCAGTTGACTTACGCCCAGATGAAGTGGACCCCACACCCGCGTCTGCCCCCAGATTTTCTTCCACTGACTTGGTGAAAAACAAGTCGAGAAATCGATCCTCGAACCGCACGATTACCGCTGTAAGATCGACCGAGCCGGGCACGTACCGAATTACGAATGTAGCGAGCGATACCAGTATCACCAGCTCTGATGAAGACGCACTTTGTCGGCGAATAGAAGACTCTGAAGCCCAATATGTATGTATCGTAAAAACCCGAATATGATACTCTAGTGATTACTGACCCATCTGCTAAAAAGTGGATTGTTCACCGCGTAGGACATGGCTACCAGTTCGAGAACTGCGGCACTGGTCGATACCTTTGTGTCGACATTACCGATATAGGCACTACGTTACACTGCGGGTATTACCCAACAACATGGGAATTGAGTAAAGATCCCCGGGAAGATGATGCGTATACGTTAGTTCATGTGTCAAACAATCCTGTGTCCCACCGACCGAGCTAACACTCGTTTAGGATAAGGTGCCCTGGAACTCATGATCGTATTATTGAACTTGATAGCTGGGGTTACTATGGCCGGATGTCAAGACTTAATGCCACCAAAGTACGTTCGTTCACCAACCTCTAGACAGTGACTTGTACATAACTTTCCGGATTTCAGATAGTTATACAATCTGAAGATAGATGGACGCCAGAGAGGGCGTGGAAATTCGAACGCTCGAGGTAACTCTGTGAATACGTCTGCGTCCTTGAATTACTTATACCAGTTCCAACAGTGATGATACCAACACCACACGGATATCGTCGAAAGACAAGAAGATAGCCGCCTTGGAAAAGCAGCTCGCCGAAAACACCCAAGCACTAGCCGAAGCCAAGAAAAAGCTCGAGGGAAAGAATAAAACAATAGCCGAACAAAGCGCAAGTTTGGCCGAAAAAGATCGTCAGCTAGCACAAACGACACAAGATCTCGATCGACTGGGAAACAACCTGGTCCGGACGTCCACGCTCCTAACGCAGACTCAAGATGCGCTTTATCGTTCGAATGAATCGATCGCTTTGCGAGACTGTCAGATATCGCGAATCCAAGACCATCCAAAGTTTGAGTCTCTCGAAGCCGAGATCGTGCAGCATAGGGAGATGATGAAGAAAATGGCTGAAAAACTGGAGGCTTTTGAGCAGGTTTTATCTCAGGCGAGTGTGAACTAACTTCCCCCAAAGCAAATTGTCTGACATATCCTTTGAAACATGAAGATACCGCGGCCTAACAACATATCATAGGACAATAGAGACTAAACATTTCTTTACAACTTATTACGCCGTATCGGGCTTAGCTCGATTTTCACGAGGACTGGATATATGCGTCATAGTACCCACTAATACGCCTAGCACATACGACCGTTGTCTTGCAATCCAATATGCATGGCGTAGTGTGTAAAAATACACCACAACGAGTGGGACGCATGTAGCTTCTGCGTCGGCAGCGCCGCACTGCATAGCATCCAATATCATTTAACAGGCCGTACCACACCTGCCGATTCCACGGCGATTCAGCCATCGATCCAGGGCCCCGCTACAAGCGCTGAACCGGTCAAAATCGGCGCTTCAGCTGTGATAACAGCACTGCAAACGGACTAAGCTATGATCTTGTGGTGTAGTATCGTTCGTAATGCCTGTTATCACAGTTGAAGCACCGATTTCGAATAATTTTTGATTGGTTCAGCACTTGTAGCGAGGTTTGTGGTGGCACGTGAATCCGTGGCTGAATCGCCGTGGAATCGGCAGGTGTGATACGGCATTGAAAGCAGTTATACTCATGCCAGAGCTTACGGGACCGTCAACGCGACCAGTAGGACACGCATGGCTAGGCAGTGTTGCACGATATTATGCGTCACGACATGTCGTAGCGAATGGCAACACGCAAGTAGTTTGTGCGTTGGCAACACTGCACGTGGTGCCCAACGACCTCGCTAGAGAAAAACAGCCAAACTAATGGCGTCCCAACCCACAGCTTACAGAACGATCGATGCGACCTGTGGGACACGCATGGCTGCGAGTGGTGACCAGAGCCTCGTATGTTGGTATGCTGGTTCGTAGCGAATGCGTGAGCCCCTTGTTCGATGTTGTGTGGCGTAGCCCTGTTGTGCTATGTTTATGATAGTGGCGACGCACACATTCAGGTCACACCGTCGCAGCCACCATCATCACACTAGGTCAAAGTATTTGTCTGGCACGTAAATATCGATTGTATGCCACCTGTAGAGCCAGGAACGTATAGGATAGTCTGTGTCGCTAGTGACACATGCATAATCTCGCAAGGGGACTGGGACGCCGTCTGCTGGCGCAAACTCGACAACGAAAACCAACGGGTATGTCTCTTCTGATGAAAATAACGCAAAGTCATTTGATCTATGTACTTTTCCAAAGTGGTATGTCCAGCGTTCCGGAGAGGGCTATCAGATCAAGAACTGTTTGACCGGCTTATATCTTGTGGTATCTGGTACCGACGCGGGGGCCAAAGTCTACTGTGGCAGATACCCAACGACGTGGGAGCTGAATCAAGGGATGAAGGATAATGATATGTACATGTCAGTAACTACAATGAAGAAAACCTGTTCGACTTCTCATGCTGATCAACCCTCTTGTAGCATCAAACAAGCTGGCTGCGACCGTGTCCTTGATCTTCACTTCGGCCAAGCGAATGACGGCAACGAGGTGTGCCCTTAAACTCCACAATTTTTTGTTCAAAAAAAGGTTCACCCCAAGGCAGATTCATGCGTGGCCTCAGGCAGATTGGTTTGCGTGCAGAAGATGGCGCTTTGAACGCTTAGGGTCAGTACTCAAGTATTGTGACATCAATATGCTCAAAGAACTTTCCGTAGAGACGATACTGGCGAGGGGGAGCAGGAGCGATCGGAAGAACTTGAATCAAAGAACAAACAAATTAACGAGAGGGACCAACGAATTCAAGAACAAAATGCTCAACTAGCTGAAAGGGATATAGTCAACTGGCTGACAAGGTCATTCAGCTGGCGCAGATGAAGGAGCGCCTCGCATCCCGAGATGATGAGTTCAACAGGGTTAAGCTCGATTTGGCCCAGAGATCCGCGCTCTTGCTTCAAACGCAGGATGCGCTTCGTCGAGCTAGTGAATCACTGGCGGCCCTGGGCAACGAATCGTTACGCAACGAAATTCAGGGTATAAACGACCGTTTGGAACAAAACACTGTGCAACAAGCCGAGAAAGCCGAGGGATTACAAGAACGGGTTGAGTCCCTCGAGCGGATGTTTGCCGACGTGAGTATCTCGGCTCCGTTTGGATATGCCAAGAGTCCTGACGAAACATGTACACTGAGATGACAAGCCAAAATATCATGCCACGGAACATGGCTTGATAGGGTTGTATGCGCCTGACCAGCCCAGAGTTTGGCTGTATATAGTTGGACACCCATGACAGCTAGTGGTGACTGGAATGTTGTATGTTGCATGGTGGCCCGTAGCAAATGCCCCCGAGTCCCGTGGCCCAGGCGCGGTGTGGCGCAACCTTGTTATGATCTGTTATGCTAGCTAGTGGCAACACGTGCGGGTTGTTCATTGTAACCGCCACCTGCACTAGTTTTTATCTGGCTCGCAAACGTTGACCACATGACGCCTGTACAGCCGGGAACGTACAGGATCGTTAGTGTCGCTAGCGGCACATGCATAATGTCGCACAAGGACTGGGATGCAGTCGGCTGGCGCAAGCTTGACTCCAACAAAAACCAACAGGTGTGTCTGTACTTGGCGAAATAACGCAACGGCTCTTTTCACTTTGCCAAAGTGGTATGTCCAGCGTTCTGGGGAAGGCTATCGCATCAAGAACTGCTCGAACGGATTGTATATCGCGGTGGATGGTACCCACGAAAGGGCCAAGGTCTTCTGTGGAATATACCCGGTCACATGGGAGCTAAGGCAGGAGAGCGGAGACTATAGTATGTACATGTGAGTGAGCCGAAATGTAAGAGGTATTTGTCCATCTTAAAAATGGCTTCGATAGAATCAAACATGCCGGCTGCGATCGTGTCATTGATCTTGACGACTGGGGCAAGGCGCATGACGGTAACGGGGTGCGCCTCTTCAGCCCATGGACCAGAATTTTCGCACAAAGCTCGCACCGAGGTAGCTTCACACGTTCCCCCAGGGGGGTTGGTTAGCTTGCAAAAGGTGGCGATTTGAACGTTTGAGGTCAGTACTCGAATATTGTGGCGTCAACCTGCTTAATAGAATTTCGTAGCGACGATACTGGCGAAGAAGAGCAGAAGTTATCAAAAGAACTTCAATCAAAGAACACGCAGGTTGCAGAGAAGGATCGGCGAATCCAAGAACAAGGTGTTCAATTAGCGGAAAAAGGTGGCCAACTGGCTGAGAGGGATCGTCAGCTTGCCGAGCGGGATCAACAATTGGCTGAAAAGGATAGCCAGCTGGCGCAGATGAAGGAGCGGCTCGCATCCCAAGGTGGCGAACTCAGCAGGGTTAAGCTCGATTTAGCCCAGAAATCCGAACTTCTGCTCCAAACACAAGACGCACTTCGTCGAGCTGGCGAGTCGCTAGCAGCTCAAGGCAACGAATCGTTACGCGACGAAGTCCGGAGCATGAACCACCGCTTAGAGAAAGCCGAGAATTTGCAAGAGCGACTTGAAACCCTCGAAAAGATGTTCGCCGAGGTGAGTATCTTAACTTCGTTGGATACACCAATAGTCCTGACCAAGTGTTTGAATTAAGGTGACGAGCCAAAATATTATGCCTCGCAACATAACTTGGTAGGGTTGTATGCGCCTATTCAAAGCCCAGTGCACAGTTGTATGGTAGATAAGGCAATTGGACAACACCACGAAGTTAAGCCATCGATCGCGGTATATCGAAGTGCTTGTGAAGACGGGTTTGCGCCGAGAAACACCGTGAACGACACATACCCAGATTAATAAAAATACCGTCCCATGCTCCCGCGAGTCTAGTTCCTATCGTCATCTGCTGGGTCCGCAATAAACAGCACCTATGGCACACCCGACATTTAGTAGAGCCATAGTCAAATCTCCGGGACGACTCACATCAGGTGCAAAAGGCCATCGATCAAACTCTTCTACTATCCTCGCAAAATCCCTAACAGAAAGCGCATTGACCGTCGTCTTGACATTTACGCGCCGCTCTTCAGGTACGTCGGGCCCGGTGAGCTTGCTTAGAAGGATTGCGGCCCCTGCTCCGAGATTTCTACCGTGGCCGCAGTTAGCCGGGTACCGATGGGTATGGGGAAAGGGGCGTACTGAATAGCCTTTTCCAACGGTGTACTCTTCAATACGAACAGCTGCCTCAGCACGTAATCCCATTTTTCCAAGGTAACCCGCGTTCCATCCCCCACGGGCATCGGGACTCTTTCCAGGCTCCCAGTTCCCTCGCCCGCTGCCTGTATTAGGCCCTTTGCATCCGCTACGCTGATTAGTTCCTTCACCCCACCTTCATCGACTATACGCTCCACCTCGGCCTTTTCTGAAGGGGGAACAGAAGCCTTGGAACCGGTGGGATCGATGACGGCGCGAGCGATGAGTTCGTTAGCTTCCGTACGCCGCATTATTGGACTCTCGGCCAAGGGATCCACGTTGAGCGCTACAAACGGTTGCCCAATACGCCTATTGCCCGTTTCACTAGCCATTCTCAAAGAGCATAGACTGGAATGTACCTTGCAAGAGGGATCTTTTTGCCCTGACTTGTAGGGTCTGATTTGGGAAAGAATAATTTGTTGTAGTCCCCGAGCTCCTGGTCCGGTAGCGCTGGAGACAGTTTTGCCGTTGCTTCGGCAATGACTGTCAATTTGCATCGGGAAGCTTTCTTTGGCGGTGATTGAATCCTCTGTTATTACCGGAAGGACGTGTTAGCGGGGAAATAAGCACTAAGGCAGACTCACGTCTAACATCCGCTGCGCTAATAACCATGACATCCTAACTCGACCATACTTGAACAACCATGACTGTTCAGGTATTGCCCGGAACAGCTGGGCGATGAGCTGTTCGCCTACTGGACCCAGGGGCAAATGCCCAATAAAGTTTAACGTAGAGTGCGGGGCTAGCATCACCAGTAACGAAAAGATAAGGAAAAATATCAATCATAACATCGTTGAATTAAGCTCGCACCAGATTTCCAGTCCTCGACTACCACATCGTCTAACAATCCCAACTCCTGGATCTCGTCATATGTTTCCCAGATGAAGCCAGAGTGGGGAAGCACGTGTACTCGATCATCATGGTATTCGAGTTCCTATGGGCGTGTGTCTATTATGCACGGCGTGAGTGGACAAATGGTGGCATACCTTGAGGTATTTTAAATACTTAAGCTCTTCCTCGACAACGATAACCCGCTTAACTTCTGACGGAGGTAGTTCGAGTAACGCCCGTGTTACAGCTCCTGGCCCTACCGAACATAACGCATTGTATTAGTGCGAGCCAATTCAGTAGCGCAACTCGATAACACACACCAGGAAACGCTTCGATAACCACTCTTCCTTCCTTTCGACTGGAGCCCTCGTTCAGAGCTAAAGCTCCCCGAACAAAGTCTCTCGCTTTCTCCATCGAGATGAGCGAGCAGCGGCCTCGCGTGGTTGGAACGTGGAACTCTTGATTCATCGTTCCTCGCGCTGGCCAGGGCGGAAACTCAGTCTTTCCTTGTGGCCTCTTTCCGTCCTCGGTGGGATATCGAGCCGCTATCTCCTCATGCAGAGCCGAAAGCGCCTGTAGATAGGCTGGCAGTTGGGATTTCCCAGTAGAGGATATTGAGGGACGAGAAAGGCGGGAACAAGATGTGTGCAAATTTCGCCATTGTGATAACAAAAGACTGGTTGATCTGGGCTAGTCAATTGAGACCAAAGTTTGTAGCCAATAAATAAATTGAGATCGGTAAGTTTTGATAGCGGCACATACAGAGCCTTTCAGATCCAAACTTTGAAGCTTGGATACATTTCGTAGAGAGGAAGTATGTTGGCGTACAACCATCGACCGGGCAGAAAACAAAAGTCGTGATCGCCGCCTAACGCCGGGCGTTTAGGATACTTCGTCACGTGTGAGTGAAAATATACCAAATGAAGCTGTGACGGGCAGACGGGCGGATTTTAAGGGCATAGATGATGCATAAACACGCCACATAAACGGGTGTATTGGCGACATAGACCCTGGGTACCACTTTTGGTTGACGGATGGGCACGGGAAACTGCCCATCAATTTCAAATTCACTTGACAAGGAGATCATATAAGGGACATGTCCAAGCCCTTGCCGGGGTCAACCTCAACTTCTCTTCGATCCACTCCGTCAATTGACCTCAGCTCTTCCACCGCAAATTACACCCCAAATCGATTTATTTCAGAACGCGTAGTGATTTTCGCTGCCCTCAATTTTGAAGGGCGAGGAGTGAACCAAAAGATCGGGGCCTTACCTATATGGTAGGTCCCGGTCCTTTAGTTCACTCCTTGCCTTCCAAAACTGAGTAGCCTCGATATTAATCTCTCCAGTTTCCTCCAGAGCTGACTATAACCTCTCAAGAGGTTTTGGCTGGTACTCATGCATGTATTAATGATTGTTATTGGGGCTACCTAGCCCAATCGCAGCAGTATTCTAATATTCATTCAAAGGTAAGCCTTGGATTCCGCTGCTCAACAAACGTCCTGTTTACGCTTTAGTAAACGCTTAGCACAATATAATCTCCTCCCCGCTACCCTCAGGTAGGCTTGCTCCAAGTTTTTCCAATCCCCATAGATCCCAACAGTTGATAACTCAAGTAGATTCTCTTGGGTTCTATTTTACTTCGCTCCAAAATGTGTATTATTACGACCGAGTCGGCGGTATTGTTTACTCTATCGATGGTCAACTCAACCTTTGCCGAGCCAGCAATGTCCACCCCAACCCAGTGTTGGTTGATTCGACCTTCTTCGTTGGGCCTATCTGTCATCGCTTTGATGTAGATCTTCGCCTCTGCTCATTGAGGGACGGCCGGGATAATCCTTGGGTCCCAAAGGTTACCTTCGGTGATGTGTATGCGGCGAGCGCAAGTCTCCAGGGCGCAAATGATTTAGCTAGACTATGCTCGTGGAATGCGCTCGACTTATCTGCAATGGCGACAGGCCTAGTGGCGGAAATTTTTGATCGTAGCTCGCTTGGGCGGCTAAATGACACCATAGGTAAGCCGGGAGAGCATAATGAAGACAACTGGCTTGATACCAAGGGTTTAGATTCGCCCTCTGTCGCTCCCGTTGTATTTGAGACGACTCCGGGAAATGAGCCCAGTGCATCGGACTTGGCTCTGGAGCCGAGGGTAGATTTCGGATCTTTTTCGACGCTGGACCTTGTCAACGACCAAGTAGATTGGCAAAATCATTCGGCCGCTTATGAGAAACCCATCGCCTCAGCCAGCTCGCATGCCGTGACCTTCGGGTCCAAGGATGATATCGACACATGGGTTGATTCGCTCAGGACTCAGAGAAAACGCAAAAACACGTCCCGGCCCGAACTGCAGTGTCCTCGCGAGGGATGTGGCACCGTTATTAGACGTCCACAGGCCTTGAAAGTAAGTGCGATGGGGAAATATTTGCGCTCAGACTCACCTGACACCTCGCAATACATCCAGGAACACTTGTACTCCCACTTCAATATTAGACGTAAGAATTTTCGCGGCCTTCATCTCGGAATCCAACTAACCTAAGCTTAGCGTATCAATGTCTTCATTCCGAGTGTGCAGAAGCGTTTGCGATAGCGTCGAATCGAGACAGACATACCAAGGTCATTCATTCTGGAGCATTGTAATTTGTAGCCCCGTATTATGCCCAATCCAGCCTATTTTCTTGCTCTACTCGGCGCGCCCGAATCTAAGGGGTTACTAGAAACAGATCGAGCTATATGCGACAATGTTTACACTGCCACCATAGATGTGGCTAGGGGCCTAGCGCCTTACCGCCACCACGTAGATTAGAACCAACTGTCCCGTCGTTGCTACAGCTTGCGTCCGATTACCACTGCTTCATGGAGTAACAACTGAATTAAATTGGTTTAGCATGTACAAAAGTCATTAAATGGGCCTAACTATTAGCCCCGCTACAGAATGCGACAGTATACCTGGTAAAGTAGCGCTCCTAGTGCTCTTTATCATGATGCTCCCAGAGTATCTTGGCCATATATATGCAGACTTTCCGCGTAACTGGTTGTGCTATCTGCTCATCAGGAAGCCAAATATATGGATGGTGCTTCTTTCTATTTCCTGGGAGACTAATTACTTTCAAACTGACTGTACGACGCGTGAGCATTCCGCATTTCAGCGACCGGCGGTCGGATGAGGGGATGGATCACGTGATATGTTGGAAGCCGCAATTGACAACGACCGCGAATCCGCATGTGCTCCTGACTTAACAAGTGAGTTTCTCATCTTATATTTGGCACTAGCTCATAGAATAGTATCGAGCATAGCTATGAGCACGTCGTATCTACCACCTGGCACCACCCCTCTACGCATCCAGAAAGGCCCATCGAGGTCCCCCTCGCCCACAAAAGAGCCGTCTCTGCACCCTGTAAACACTCCCACCCCCATTCCTTACACTCTCAAACCGCGCAAGCCGTCGAACGCGTCGTCGCACCAAGAAGGCGCGCGACGGACCTCGTCATCCTACTCTCATCTTCGGTCTAACTCTCTGGTCAGCAACTCGCCGTTTCGGGGTCTCAACGGCGCAGAGCCTGTCGGTCCACGACATCGACCGCCACCGTCCGGGTTCAACGTGTATCGCAATGGACCCGCACCACC